>JAECUM010007525.1:0-114617 GCA_016617855.1 Megalonaias nervosa | reverse complement strand
ATATATAATGTATGTACGCGGCAGGAATGATATACCACGAGATGTATAAACATTTCATTAAAAGGAAACGAAGCTTGCTGAGTTTTCTTTTAATGAAAAATTTATACAACGAGTGGTATATCATTGATACAGCGTACATACTGTACATATATTTTATTTATATCACATACAAATACATATATTTGCCTTTTGAACGGAGTTAAGATTTACTGCAGGCATCTGTGTATTGTCCAAGTGAATGAACTCACATCCCTAGTGTGTCCGCTACAAAATGTAGTTCTATGCCTTCTGTGGCTATTCACAATCACTTTTGCATATTGATAAGTTGATTGTTTTCTTTTTTAGTTTCTATTTTTCTTCACATTGATTAAATCAGTATAATACACACTTATGATTTAAACGTGAAAGATGGTTTGAATAATAAATGTAGAGTACTACAAACACTTGGTTAGCTACGCCATTCACATGAACGCTAAGCCATTCACTTACCGGCTCATGGAAATTAATGTGGAATAGAAACTAAGCGAAATGACGAACCACCAAGAGCTAATTAAAATATTTTAATATATTTAAAGTTGATTTAAGTCATTATTCATAATCTCTCTCTCTCTCTCTCTCTCTCTCTCTCTCTCTCTCTCTCTCTCTCTCTCTCTCTCTCTTCCTTTGCTCGGTTTGACTTAACTTTTACCATCAGTCATAAGTCCAGAGCTATCGTGGGATGACACAAACGAAAATCCTCTACGTTCGTCATTTTCATAGATTTTAGCCCGTATCTTTCTACGATGGTCCAAACAGAGAGAGAGAGAGAGAGAGAGAGAGAGAGAGAGAGAGAGAGAGAGAGAGAGAGAGGCCTTTGGACATTTTCATATTTAATTAATAATAATCGATTTTTAGAACATTATAGTATGTTCAAGAAACAACAACAAAATCAAAACATTAATACATCACAGTATGTGCACCAACTAACCGAGGAATTTACTCTATAATGTCGACATATTTTGCAACTTTGTATTATTGATAAACACTGTAGATAAATCCCAAGAAATGTGCACACGTATCATTACGACGAACCATATTCTTCTAGGTTACTTGGTGTAATTTCTATTTCAAAGTTTTAATCCATCCCAAATTCCTTTCCTCTCTCACTCCACACTTCTGCGTAGTTTGTCCGTTATGCATGGGGAGAAGGGGGAGAAATCAGAAAGGACTGTGATGAAAATGTGTGCCATATTAAATTCATTTACAAAATGAGGATTATTAATACTTTTTATCGTTATTTTCATACGTCTCTAATGATTAATGTGTGGAAATTCATAATTGATCTAGAATCAACTGCAGACGGTTGCTAGAATGTTTATATGTGCGTATTATTGCGCCATTGGGCGGATCACAATTCGATATACCAATAGTATTGGTCTATCAAATTGTTTATATATATATATATATATATATATATATATATATATATATATATATATATATATATATATATATATATATATAATAACGACATATTAAAATGTATCACTGTTATAAAAACTTATTTCTCCATATTAGCCATAAATGTGGCATCGAAGCTTTTTACCCTTTATTTTATCTCTCTCTTTCGAAAATATATGTGTCCTTACGTATGGTATATTTCCATATTAAGGCTTAATTTATTTTGATTTTTTTTATTTTTTTCTCAATCAGGATGGTGAGATCTAACAATATGCCAGCATAATCTGCAATGAAGAGGTGTCGTAAATAAATGCCTAAAAACAATCTCCAAAGATTAAGAAGTAATTTTCAAGTGAACGTATTTACTTATTTAAAATAGTTTTTCACGCGAATCAGATACACTTTTCGTATACTGATCTTAAGTGTCACCTATGCCTGTTAAGGACAAAACTTTGGAATAACTGTGACACCCCCAAAATTGTTTACTTAGCTATTGTAACTCGAATCAGACATATAAAATAATAAAATAAAATAGAGACATACATATAATTATATTGTTATAAAGGATATACAATTTATCAATTTTAACCAAAATAAAAACTATTTTATACAATTTTACATAGTGCATTGGTATTAAGTCCATTAGGATACAAAGTATCTAATTTATGAACCCAGTAAGTTTCTTTTATGAGACTGTTCATGTCTCCGTGCACAATATCTATTGGCATGAAAGAAAAATCGAGTAGAGAGTGAGTATTGGTATTAAAATGTGTTGAAATATTAGAGGAAAACTGAGGATCTCTATAATTTTTTTATATGAAAGCGATGATTATTCATTCTCTTAGAAACTTGTTGAAGTGTTTGTCCAACATATTGCATATTACATTTTTTACAGCTTATCAAATAAATCAAATCAGTTGATACGTAGTGTTATAACGTAGAGAAAATACCTCTTTTGTATTAGCGCTACTGAAAGTAGCACTTTCTCTTATGTTTGCACATTGAGAGCACCGATGTCTAATACATTTAGATGACGAGAATTGTCTTTTTTATTTTCTCTCTGTTTAGTTGTAATTAGAAAATCTTGCAAATTCTTGGGTCTTCTATAAGCAAGAATTAGTTCATTTTTGTAAAGTGATTTTACGCTGGTTTTATTTGCTAAATTTAGGAGACTCCAATATTTATTAATTATAATTCCTATATTGGGTAATGAAGGATTATATTGTATTGTGAAAGGAATTAGATTTTTCTCTATTGTACGATTTACTGTGCTTAAAGACTCATGTTGAGTAAGATTACGGGCTTTGTTCAGCGCAGAATCAATGATATGTTTAGGATAATTTCTGTTTTGGAAATATGTTTTTAAATCATTCAACGAATTTTGTAATTTACAACCATCTGAAATAATGCGTCGGTATCTTTTGGCCTAGCTATATAGTATACCGTTTTTACATGACATGGGATGGCATGAAGAATATTCCACATACTGGTGGATATTAGTTTCCTTGACATGAATATTGGTAGAGATAGTGTTATCAATAATTTTAATTACATTTACATCTAAAAATGAAACATGCGTACTAGATGCAGTATAAGTAAATTTAATCGTCGGATGAAAATGATTTAGGCGATCAATGAATTTTTCCAGTTCTTCAGTTGAGTGGTTCCAGATCATAAATATGTCATCTAAAAATCTAAACCAAACAGATGGATTAAACTTTTCTTTTTGAAGGAAATCTTTTTCTAATTTACCAATGAAAAGAGAAGCGTATGAAGGAGCCATAGGACTACCCACTGCTGTACCCATTATTTGGATGTAATTTGTGTTATTAAATTAAAAATAATTATTTTCCAAGATAAGTTTTATTATTTTACAAATATCTTCACTAGATAGCGTGCTATTATTAGGATTGTTATCAAGAAAATATTTACATGCTTCAATACCATCTGTATGCGGAATGTTGGTATATAGTGATGTTACGTCTAATGATACCAGGATTGAATTATCAGATAGCTGTGGAATAAACTTCAACTTTTTAATGAAATCAGTTGTATCTTTAATGTATGACGGAAGTGATTTCATTACAGGTGTAAAACACTATCAATAAATTTGGATAGGTTTTCAGGATATGAATTACAACCTGATATAATGGGTCGTCCTGGATAATTTAAAGGTAAATTATGGTCAGGATTTTTTTTAGTTTTGGGTAATATGTAGAACTGAGGGAAAGTGTCAAATTCCTCATATATAGAATTATTATTTTTAGCGATCTCATTAATGCATGCTGAAATTTTCGATTTAATTTCTATTGACGGGTCTTCGTTAATATGTTTGTGGTATTTTTCCCCATTTAATTGACGTTCAACTTCTTTAACATAATCTTCTTGATTCATAATAATAATAGTGTTTGATTTATCAGCCTTTTTAATCACTATACTGTCGTCATTCATTACACTATATAAAGACTTAATTTCATCCTTAGAAATATTACTATAATATCGCTTTTGATGATTCCCATGTAATATCTATTTTGTGATCGCGTCAATATAACAATCTAAATAGGAATCACGTCCACTAGGTGGTGTAAAAGATGATTTAATTGTGTTGAAATAACCCATTTTTTATAATGAAAAGAATCCGATTTAACCTTTGAATTGTTGTATGCTTTATCATAAAAAAAAATTCTTTTAATTTTACGCGTCTAGAAAAGTTAAAAATTTCTTTAGTCAAAAATATGACTATAGAAATTTAAAAATTTCTGTAGTCATATCTGAAAACGATGAACAAATTAGGGTCAAGCGACTATGGAAATTTGGGTCCAGTTTCTGTTACCGAACTAGACTTTCAGTCTTTGCCAAGACCGTATAATTCACACTTGAATACAGAAATAAACAAAATAATTAATACATGAGTAAGCATTGTTCTAATAGGTAAATTCAAAACCGTTAAAAGCTTTAGTTTAAAAAAAAAGAAAAGAAAAACAGTCGTTACATTTGTCGTATTAAACTAGTTAATAATGAGACAAAAGACTCGGCATGAAGCGTTAGGTGAATCTGATAAATCGCTGTCCTAAATTATTGTCAAACGTAGGAATTTCTTTTTGTTGATCTAGCAATGCAGCTCCTTTGCCATAGTGTTACCACATTTGCATAGAGTAGAACCTTGCTTTCAAAAATAAAAAAGAAACTCTTATGGTTGGGGTCTTTTTTGTTGTAAAATTATAAGGGAAACATTTCGTGTTGTCAAGTGTGTTAAAATGCTTCAAACATGTTCAAATTATAAACTTGCTTATCTGATATAAATGTAATATTTGAAAACCTGTAAGACCTAATCATTAGTTTCGTAATTAGAATTAGACTAAGCGATTAATTAAGATCTTCGGAACGATTTATCTTGAAAACGGGGTTCATAAAAATCTATACAGTTAAAGGACGCCTTCAGTGTTTGTAGACTTGAGTAACCAATATTTTGCCAGAATTCTTGTTACTAAGTTTGTCAAAATATTCGACCTATCCGATGCTTATACATACAAATTAAAAGGTGCCATTGTAAGAAAATAAGACTTGTTCTGTTCAATTGCTTCTGTGACAAAAGTTCTTGAAATGTACAAGAAGGAGTATCTACATTTGTATTATAAGTATACTGGTTAGCAAATTTGTTTTTAAAAAGAACCGTGATTTTGTTATTATGCAACAAAACACGCAAGAATACAGTAAATGAAAAAATATAATAAATGTATCTATGCACCGTGTGATTCATAATGCATATAATATTAATTATTGTTTTAGACTCCCATTTATCCTTATCTTATCTAAGAGAAACAGTCATCGCTTTGGTCTGTCTTGGTCTAAGTTCACATTTAACGCTATATCCTGCATTATCATTTGAATTTCTCCAAGTTCACAAATAACACCATATCCCCTATTATCATTTGAATTTCTCGAAGTTCACAAATAACACCATATATTGTATTATCATTTCAATTTCTCCAAGTTCACAAATAACACCATATCCTGTATTATCAGCTTCAAAATTAAAACAACATAACAACATGATATTATTGTTCATTCTAATCTTTGCATCATTCTTCATGAAGAAGAAAACCCTTGTCATTAAGATTATCTCTCTTTTATATATCTCTATACAGTCCTAAGTTTTGATTCATGTTTTCAGTCTCTTTTTGCATACCATGTTGTGATTTTATATAACATCTCAGTATAATTAATTACCGCACCCCCCCCCCCTTCAAAAATGGATGGAGGTGATATTTCTAACTTGCATTCTCTTGCTTCTTGGTTTTACGTTCTCCATTTCAAACTTTAATTTCAGACTGTGCTATAAATGGTGAACAAACAGAAAAGATAATGAGGTCAAATGGATACCTTTGACAGACGAGCAATAAAACCACTGAGCTCTATTTGTCGCATTATTTGTTCGTAAACGTGTCGTGTAGCACTTCATTAACAATAGCAACGCGGCAAACAAATAAGCATATCTCACTATTCGTTTTTGCGTGTCATTGTTTATCTTAGTTTACATTACTTTAGTTTTTATTAGCGGCAATAGAATAACAGTGTCGGTATGTGGTGCAAACAATAACAAACAATATGACAACTGATTCCTATCTGTGATCTTCCTTACAATCAGAAAAGGAAAGTATTTATGTTTCCACTAAAGAAAAGTAAATGATATCAGACAAAAGAGAAACGGGAAATCAAAAGATAGCAAACCCTGTCAGATGGAAATTAGATACTATGCAAAACACACTTTACCCACTCACCCTCACGCATGGACACAGTCTTCTGTCGAAGGGGATTTGGGAGTGAGATTCATCTAAAAACCGAAAATTGAGAATTGATATATATTCATTCTTAAGCACTGAAACAAATATTAATGATGCAATAATATTTATCTCAGTGCATCTTTTACTTGAATACACGGGTTCCTTTATTTGGTCTGTTTTCTATCTTGTTGTTCTTTTATGTTACTGTTGTTATATTTTTTAAAGCTGACAGACGAGCTGGTAAAGCAGAACATTCATTTCACATGATCCACTATCTATAGAAAAGAAGAGCATCTTGATAATTGTATTGAGGAAGTAACATTTTGTACTCGCGAAAATAATTATATATCCTTACGAAAAAGTATTTTGAAAACAAACAGAAAACTTATATGATCATTAGGAGGGACCAAAAGGACATGAAATTTTTGAGTCATGATAAACGCGTGACCTACATTTAAAAAAATATTTTTTAAAACAGATATAAACTTTTCATAAATTAAAGAATATATTTTAGTCCTAAACAACTTAACGATAGCACGATCATGAGATAAATATTAACTAATTATGTATTCTAAAGCCGGACAATTCCTAGTGAAATATAGCTACATTTGTAAGCACGGGAAAGCAATTAATCATTCGAGCTAAAACTCCACCTTTGAGGTTCAGGTAAACAGCAAGTCACAATATACTCCATCTACTGTGTTTTAGAAATAAATGCACGCTAAGTAGACACTTATAATTCTCGAAACGTAATATGGACGATAATGTGCAAGCTTTAAAATTATTTCTTTGTCAATTTAACACTTCATGAACCAGGTGTTCGTAATGCAAATTACACTAATATGTTGACTGTTAGAAATAATCTTTTACCCGGTATGCAGTAGTTGTTTATCTGAATATTAATGTACATGGTCTAATTATTTTTCCGTCAGGCTAAAGTATCATGGCCCTTATCACCAGCTGCATTGTTCACCTGTGTCCTGATGGTGCCATAAGCTTGCCAGATGTATTCAAAATCTTAGTATATAGTTCTATTCAAATTAGGAATGGAAAGTAGATCTATTTAAGTCCAATCAAGATATGTAGATGATTCTAAATTACTGAAATCACCGGATATTAATTTCTACAATTGATGACAGTTATATTTACTTAAAGGACATGCCATTGTTTTCAAGAAGCATTTTAACATTCAAGACAAAATGACTGAAGGCCAGAATAAGACAAAATTGTTCCCGTAAACTCAGAGAGATTAAATAGCTGCTCATATAAAACCAGAAGCCGTTACATCTTTTTTTGTCTCGCCACAAAAGCTGTATTTAAGAGCCGTAAAGACTGTATTCAACAAATATCATTGGAATTTAAACATATCTAAAGTACAATAGCTGTTTAATCAGGTGCACTTTATCAACATGTATACAAACATATCCTCACACTCTGGCATCTATTGGACAAAAACTACATAGCAATATTGTATACGTTGATTAAGGAAGAAAGACATGCAATTTAATTAAGCGATTAGACTTTAATTATTAGGTAGTCAACATGAAACATGGAGATGGCAAGTAAAATATCATCGCTGATGGCCAGTATAAAGTTATTGTTGACGGCAAATATATTGCCATTTTTATAAAATATACTGCCAAAGTTGATGGAAACTTTAATTCCGTTGTTGATGGAAAATATAATGCCATTGTTGACGGAAAATATACTGCCCTTGTTGATGGAAAATATATAACTCAAAGTTTCAGTCTAGTAAACTATTTAATAAAATTATAAAACGCAAAGTTTAGGCGGTACAGTTACCCTGTTCCAGTGCAAATTAAATGCAGCTGTATCCGACGACAATACATAATATTGTGGCAGCCATTTACTTAGATGTTTATAAAAAATGCTGTGACGATGTAATATATTTTTTCTTGCCGCGCAATACTTCCATTTTTTTTTCCATCTTACGGACATCAACAGCATTTTGAGTCCTTAAAAGTTTGCCTTGTTTAAATTCTATTCAGCCTCTTTCATGTAATGCATGAAATAATTCTTGAAATCTGTTACATGACTCATCCATCGGGATCCTGTAATGACGCGAAGCGATGTTGATCGTAAACTGTGCACATACCTTGATTTTTCCTTCTGTATATACTAAGAAATTGAATCCACTTTTAAGCGTAATAGGATTTGAACAAGATGTCGTATTTTATTCAAAATCAGTACCAAAACATTGTCAATACCAACCAAACATTTGCAATCAATTGAATTCCCGTTCTTTGCTCATTTTAAATGGCAAAAATTGAATAGATAAATAATCATAGAAGGGTCTGAATCAACATTATAATTACGAAGATCGATTGCATCGACACATTTTGGACATTTTGAATCAAGGTGGCAAAAATAACGTTGTTAGTACAGAGGCTATGAGTAGCATTTGTTACAGTGCAAATTGTCTCGGTAAAAGAGACAAGTGGTTTAATGACACTGATTTCCACGTTACTTCTGGTTCATGTTAGTTGCAGAATGAAAGAGAAAACACATCACATTTTATAGTGATCTCCAAACTTTCTACTAAGCGACATTGGAATCAAAACAAGCGAAGCTATTATTACTATTTCTATTGCCAATTGGCTCGAACACTGATAACGTCCTTTCAAGTAGAGACAACAAGACAAAATTAGGGAAAAATGAACATAGCTTTACAAATTTTATGGATCAAAACTCGTCCAGAACTCGTTAATTTTTCTTATTTATTCAGAAAGTGGCTCCTTTTACTGAACGATGACATCATCATAAAGCCGTAACTAGTGCATCACGAATATTCAGGCACTGACCGGAGGAAAGATTAAATCTCCCACAGACATAGAGTTATCACTATCAAACGAAGTGAAAACCTATGACTTTGTCTACAGATGGAGAGATCTGTAAATGCGTCCAACATCTAATGACCAAATGTAAATTGTTGTTTTTGTGCCTTGGGAGATTTATCAACCTAACATAAGGTTGGGAATCCAGGAAAACTGCACATATTTAAAAAAATTGATGATCATAATATAAACTAAATTTTTTTAAAAAAAACAACAAACAAAGAAACAGTCACATGTTTTGGTAATGGCTACAATAAAATCATAACTGAAAATTGTTAAATGTGATATCAAATCACTTATTCTAAATAGAACGTCTAAATGGGGTAATCTTGAGCTGGACTTAAGTCGGAGTTACTTTCTCATATTCAGTTATCAGCGGGTAACATTTAGGTAGCTAAAAGACAGGATTGCGCATCCATCTTGATGCTACATCAAACACTGCCTTATGTAATTACATATAATACTAAGTATTCAACATATCTGTCACTAATTACACAACATATAATAATACGTATTCAACATATGTACACTACATATAATAAATCATATTCAACAGATGTACACTACATATAATAATACATATTCAACATATGTACACTATATATAATAATACATATTCAACAAGTGCCAATACATCTATTGCATGCACTGTCCAAATTTATCCTTTATCTGAGTATTATATAGTGGAATTCTGATAGGGAAGAAATATACAGCTATTTCTCGTTTCACATCCATTGGTAAATGGTTCTTAAAACTGCATTGTTGTTCTTCTTTTGTTTGTCTTTCCTTCCTAAAACATCAACATATTAATAATACGTATTCAACATATGTACACTACATATAATAAATCATATTCAACAGATGTACACTACATATAATAATACATATTCAACATATGTACACTATATATAATAATACATATTCAACAAGTGCCAATACATCTATTGCATGCACTGTCCAAATTTATCCTTTATCTGAGTATTATATAGTGGAATTCTGATAGGGAAGAAATATACAGCTATTTCTCGTTTCACATCCATTGGTAAATGGTTCTTAAAACTGCATTGTTGTTCTTCTTTTGTTTGTCTTTCCTTCCTAAAAGCTCATTATCAACGCGATATGGGATACGTAAGTTTCGCACAAAACCATAACCAGCAACCGTTAAATCTTTTGTATTGAGGGACACAAACTGTATTTCAAATGTACGTATAGTGTTCTCGACAAATGCCCATGGGATTAAAACAGACTTTATATGATAATAGATACTTAAACAGGCCCCCTTCTTTACAAAGCCTCTATCAGAAAACATGTCACCCATACTCACCCAGCGGCGATGAAATTGACTTAAAGTACTGCCGATTGTGTGTGTGTGTGTGTGTGTGTGTGTGTGTGTGTGTGAGAGAGAGAGAGAGAGAGAGAGAGAGAGAGAGAGAATATTACTTCTGACAAAAAAATTCGAAGTCGGGCTTTTGAATGGGTTTATTGGAAGAGTTACCCATTTTACAATATTAAAACGGTTTACCTCCATGTTAAGTAATACAGTCTCTACGGACGCTTAAAAACTATTTGCAATAAAATGGAAATTCTGATCTGATGTCACGAAAAACAGTATAGTTTTAGTTACGTTGTTATGTATGTTGTACAATTCAAACACCTTAGTGTCAAGTAAATATTCAATAGTTCAATATGCAAAATAGTTAACTAAACTGGGAATGCATATGGAACCATACTGCATAATAAAGTATGGTTAAAGAAGTATAATAGGTCAAACAAATAAAGTGTGGTGTGATTACGGTTCCTTTCGTGAAGATACAACATTTCCCCATGAAATCACTCTTCTCTGTTGGCATTTGAGACAGGACACAACATTTTGATACTGTGGTTTGGTGTTACAAAGAGCATATATATACACATACTCAGCTGTCTGTGATGAAAATCTATGAGAATTGATAATTTCAGGTCGTGCGTGTACGTTAACTTTTCTCTAGCGATGTTAGAGAAGACTGGCTGCTTTTTTTTTATCATCATTTGTTTTCCTTGTCGAAAAAAACCCACCATGTAATGTGTACATTTACACGGAAAGATTTATACCATTTATACTTGCTAATTCATCGATGTGCAAAGGCAAATTAATTAGGCAGACGTTACTGTCTATTCACTTCCAGCTGTGTGTTGTGTATAGGTTTCCTTACAACATTTTCTTGTCCACTGATTAATTAACTTTAATCTTATATTCAATAATAGCGTTAAAATGATCTCCCGCCTTTACGTCAGTGCATATCTTCTCCAACGCTGAGAAGAATTTTGTTCCACTTGAACAATTTTTGAAATTCTATTTTATACACATTTTGAATTTATATTTATTTGTATTCTATTTTATACAAATTTTGATGACTGTTTGGATATATTTTACAAGGACATATTTTTATCATCACACACATACATTTGTTATGTATATTTAATTTGTAATGTGTGATTGACCTTTGTCCATAACTGAGGGTAAGAATTTGGGCCTATCTGGCTAATATCTTTTTCTGCGGTCCACAGCATATTACATAGCTTATTTTTGTCGATGACTGAGATTATATTTTAAGATTATTATTATTATTAGGTAACTATGTTTACTTGGATTTGAGTTCACGACATCGGTTTTTCTCTCGGGAATTCGTGTCGTACCTGATGTTTATCGTGTTCGTTACTAAAATGTTACTAATAGATCTGATCTTGTTTACAATTAGAATGATCTAGAAATGAAGTTCTGACCTTCATCCTGTCATCATATTGTGTTTTAGGTGTTTATATTAATGTCTTTTTTATATTAGAAATAGTCTTTTCTACTTTAACATACGACTAGTGGAATCAGGTTTTAATTGTGTTCATCTTTAATTTAGAGGATTTATTTATTTAAAGTGCTCATTGGAATTTCTAAGCAGCAGTGGGGTCAACAATCTGGGCCTTGGAAAATGTTGATTATTTAATTGCTAGAGGCTAATCCGTGCCTTGTATGTAAGTCTGTTTGGGGCAAACACACAAAAATTAGCAAAGGAGATGATCATACCCAAATGAAAGATGTTTCATATACTATTTCACGGGTATTTATTATATTTGTTGTTAATTTTTATAATTATTAATTTGTAATCAAGCACCCCCACTCCCTAAGTGAACCCAGAGTGTAAAGCGAACACCCTAATGGGGGGGGGGGGCAGGCAAGTTTCACCTGGGTTAAGTTATGGGTTGTTTTTTTTTTACAATTACCCTTTCATTGCTATTTCAACATCTTCTCAGCCGATCGCAGCTGTGCCCCCTCCCCGTTATAAAAATTTCTTTACAAACGCCGACACATTCGCTTGATTCGAACACGAACATTTTTTCGCTTGGCGACCAACGGGTCGCTGAACAAACTTCCAATCATGCTAATCTTTACACTACGGCTCGCTGTAGAAATATATTTGAAAATGTATGTATAAAGATGCCTGCGTGTTGTTTACAACGAATCAGTTACCTCCTCTAACAGGTGTGACTGATTATTGATTTTTCACCACATAAATCAGTCAGGTGTACTGAAACCTTACCGCACACATAATTTATATTCTTTATTACACTGATGAATTTTATATGAACTTAGGGCAAAAAAATACTATAATCTTATTATTACGACGTATGTGTGTGCATTTATTTGTGTTTAATGGACAGCAGTGTTACAATTATGTTAACATGTTTGATATACCGTCACTGGGGAATTTCATGTTGTTATTATGGTCGTAGACAATTCCTCGCAAAGAATTCCCGTTGGTTGTTAGTAGGTAAAAAAAATACGGTACATTACTATATATACTGAAATCTTATTTTTTTGATTATACAGTTTTGATAGAGCGGTTTGGTTTCTAATTCTTGAAAATATGATTTTCCACTAAGATAATCTGCAGCGTCTTTTATTGTGGCACCCATGACATCACTTCGTTGTTCATAGTACCGTTTTAGAGCTCTGTATTTTCTCTCATCGTACTGAATCTAATGTTCTGATTTTCCCCTCACCCCCCTTCCGCATTTCACGCATGGTTTTGGCCCTAAACGTCCTCGCCGGACAACTCGCTAAATGAGATCCACAATATTCATTGAAACAATTTTTCCACATGGTACTGACGATCCAATCATAAGCCATTTATAAGTATTTTTTGCTCGTGACATTTTTATATAATATTCGGGGATAATGTTCAATTAGAGAAAAACTTGTCTTAATTATAAAATGGGTGGGTGGACTGTAGCAAAACAATTGCAAGAACGGTATTATAATCTCACCGGTGTTAAATGCGTCCTTGTTAAGTCAGAAACTGACCTAGAAGTTTGTGAAATCAGATTAAAGTGTTAGAAACTTCGAGTAAAGTGTTTGCAAGATTATCTATGATTAAACCATCCGCGGCCAGGTTTGATATTGATAGAGTAAGCGATAAGGAAAAACGCCCACCGTTTGATTTACAATTACACGAACATATCAGAATCGCCACGGATGAGTTCAAGCGGGACGGTACTGCTCATGTTTGGTCAACGGTCCGGATAGATCATTTAATGGAATTTTCATTGATGCTATTGATCGGTTAGATGATGATAAAAGGTATTTATTTAGAATTATATTTATTGTCTAACACGATGGCAGCCAGGATGGCCCAACATGGATTATCCGGGATAAACTAGACCCTATTTAGTAATTACAAGTACGTGGCCTGCATATCGCCGTTGCAGATAAAAATTCTGCACTGGGAATACTGACGGGCATTGACAGGCAATATTAAGAAAAATCATATCCTGCGACTGTTGTTGTTTACGCACTCTATCGTTTACACGAGCCTGATATTAATGTTCTTCAACCGATGCAAACAGTTATCTTAAATTGTGTAGCTCAGCCGGTCACATCACATTTTATGAATGCCAGACGAGGAAAAAGATTAACAGAATCACGAATCAGAAAACAAAACGAATGAACAGAGCGTCTTTAACGATAATGGTGCCCTGATAGAAGACATCGCAGTATTGGAAAAGCGATTAAAGTTTCAGAGAATAGTAAACACAACAACCCACGAGGTTTTGTACAATTCCGGCAACTATCGTCGCAAAGGCGTCCAGATGATGATAGTCGACCACAACGCTCAGGTGTGGACGTCAAGCGAAACAAAATTTCCGCCGAGAAAATCTACTAGAGTTTACCAAGGTAATAATTTTGAGGAAATTTGTAATATTAGCAAAAACGATCCTGTATCAGTCTGGCTGTTTCAGAGTGATCCAGAATCAGAATCCAACGGATCTATGTTTGATCTATTCGTGTTGCCATCGGGTCAACTTTATCCCGAAGAATCTCTCCATGATCAGATTAAACAGGTAGAGTTAAAATAAATACAATCACGACATAAATGTCGCAGATGAGTTGATGAATACTTATTTTACAATCACTATAGTTGCTCGTGTCGCCGGACAAAAAAATTCATGGCGCCCAACACCGAGGGGACTTCTCGATGATATATCACGTTCATATATTTAATTAGGACACGGCGGCCTTTGGAACACAAAATATAATCTCGTTGATGTAATTTCAATTGATATGGTGGCTTGTTAGCCCCGCTAGTTTTCTTGGAGCGAGTGAATGTGAGCCTCATTTCTCACCATTTGGTTATCCAACATACAAAATGAACAGAATTGCAATAAACGATCCGCTGCCAGTAGTGGATCTAACTGGATTTACCGAGATTGAATCATTCGAGTTCGCAGCAAACATACATCCTGTTATTGTTGCTTGGTTTGGTCGTCATTTTAATTAACCAGACACGGGATAAATCTCCTAGACTGCAAGAAAAAAAAAAAAAAATAAACGTGGTTTTGCTCCAATAGTTTTATCGCTAACAGTGAGCACGGCGATACTTTCATATAGGCCACAAAAAAGGTCTGGCGGCCAGAGGATAATGATATATCGTTTTCAAAAGATATGAGCCAGAAAATTATTGGCAAATTTACCCAGGGAACCTCATCTGATAACAAGCGTCGTTGCACAAGGTTAATTATAGACCAAGCAGAACTTGATTTTATAAATGCAGATACAGCAGCGAAAGGCGTATTGGTGTCTAAAGAGTGTGTAAACTTACCAGATGGAACCACGATCGGTACCATCGTCAGCTACTACTACGGCTATTCGCCCCCGTTTACCCATTTGAGATCTTCGATGATAACATACACATCACTAAACCTGTTATCGATGATTAACTGATTTCCAAATAACGTTGTTAGAGTCACCACGGACTCATTTTTTAACAAATAAATCAAAAATAGATCCTTAAAAAAATCTTCCAATGATGCATACTGACTGCGCTGCTCCAGGGGGTCGTTGGTGATTAAACAATGAACAAATACATCGTGTATATTACCGAAACGATAAATTATCACAACCGTCATCGGTGCCATCAGTAAATGATCCTATTATATGATATAAAACTATTTATCTTAATGGTCCTGGTGGTTCTGGTAAAACAACGCGGACGTTAGAATTATTTAGAAATTTGGATATGGTAGTGATAACTCCAACTCACCGGCTTACCGGGAAGATGAGACAAAACGGCGTTAAATCTCAAAATCATCATTTGGGACGAAATATGTACTGTGCCCAAAGACATGTTAGAAATATTTCTTGGCTGGTTAGAAACAAAACAAACCGTGATTATCATGTGCGCCGATCATGGGCAATCTCCTCCGTTTACAGGAGAATCACCAGACAGCTGGCTAAATAAACACGTCGATTATTACGAGGAAATGTTGATAGATAACCGGGCCAGCGATGAATCTTTACAAGAGCTAAAAGCGTTAATTAGACTTCCGCCGGACAAGATTCGTTGTGAGATAATGTGCAGTGTAATTCCAGAAACGGCGATCAATGACTTCTGGAACTTATGGCGCCCTAATGATCTGATAGCTGTATCCAGAAAAATAGTTCGCAGTCACTTCAGTATAGATTATTTGAGCTTCAACTGGAAAGATTTTCCACGTTTGCAGATTCACTATGTTATCGTCCAGAGGATACTCGTCGCTAGAATATTCTTGTTGATATTCCAAGAACGGGGACCCAACAATATCTCGTGTTTAATGATATAATTGTTGTTACTATGGAGGTTGTTGAGCAGGCACTTGCGCAACCATCATGTTGGACTCTAGGATATGCAATAACCATTCACTCATCGTAGGGACTAACAATCTCAGATACTGATGTTTGGATTGTCGACGATCATGTCAAATGGTCAAATTTAGTGTATTTGGCAGTCTCTCGAGTTACAGCAATGTCTCAGCTGCGAAGAATTGTCTACAACAGTAATAAACCTCAGGTAGGATCCACCACTCAATTTCCCGGCCGGTAAAGAAATAAAAAGTAGCTGGCTATCAACGAGATGACAAAAGAAATAAACTCCAGTTTGATTTTGATGCTGAATTTATCATAATGCTGAAGTAACGACAAAATAATCTCTGCACCTGCTGTAACACAATGATGTGTGAATATTTTCCTAATAACGAACGACAATTCAACGTGACAGAATCGAGAGTAGTATCGGCTACACACGCGAAAATGTCGCGCTGACATGTCTTGAGTGTAGCTAGTGTCCTTTGCTAGCGCGAATCCAACCTGGTGGTAACTGTGTATTTTCCGGAATTACCTGTAATTATTCACAGACAAATCCACACTGAGAAGCCGCTGAATCTAGTCTGTAGATTGCAGGCCCAGTGGTCGGTCTTACCACGCTGGAACTTTTATGTGTGGCTACACTCCAGATAGGATTGGTTGCTCTTTTTGTACTACTTTTTGTACTTTTTGTTCACCAGGGTCATATACATACCTGACTGTCACGTTGCTGCCCAGCCACTGGTCTCACCGACGAGTCGCACCGCTTAGCCGGCGACGTTTGTCATAGCAATTCCACGGTTGACTTCGTTGTTTAACGCGGATATCACGTGTGGTATTCCGCAACCCATTCGCGAGATCTGTCCTTGCTCAGTAATTCCTGGGTGTACTGATGTCCAAACAATCGCTCAGCAAGTGTTAGATTAAATCGTTCAATGATTGCCTGATTATGATGTATAGCGGCGTGTCCTCGTCTGATTGTAACATTATGTTGAATCAGCAATGTTACCGGATCAATAAATTCTTTGCCAGGATCAACCTGTAGCAATCGGGGCCAGCACAGGCCGCCAGACGGCCCGGGTCCACGCTAATAAATTCGTTCAAACGCGTCTGCGATTATATTTGCTGTTTTAGTCGATAACGGTTCTGCTTCCTTGTATCTGCTTGCAACATCGACGACTGTCGACGCGTGTTTGTATGTACGAGTCTGTCGTCTACGTGATGTGCTGATAACGTCATGTGGTAAAAACAAAATATCAGCCTGATGAACTTCGTTATGAGTGCTGGCATCAAACCTTCCATGTTGAATCGTTTTAGTCGGCAGTAGATAAATTTGCCATTTTGCCTGTCGAGACAACCAATCTGCGGCAACATCACGCGAGACACCTGCAGTATCGGCGAGTTTGATAATCGATTCTCGCATTTTTTTTTACTTTTTACCGAATTCAACATATGAATCAACTTGACATCCGCGATATGTCGTTGTTGCAGATCTTTATTTTTATACGAGACGTCATGGGCTTGGCATGCTTGATCAAACGCATTTATTGGAAATTCGCCCGACTTTGGTTGATTGTTTCGTCAAGTCTGATATCAAGTCGTGGTCCAGGACAACAATAATTATATTCCAGAAGTTGTTTTTTCCCAGGTACTTAGCCCATGGTGTTTGTGAAAATTTCCTGAGTGTCTCAGCAAAATCATCGCAACCTGACATATCGCGAGACGCCACAAATTTACATTTAATGCCACGTTTTACACACTTGCCCGTAAGTGCTCGCTTGTTATTCCTCGTCGTTGCTGCTCTTAGCGTAGTTGTATTCGTGCATCGAACACAATATAGACTCATGATTATAAATAACACATATTCCTACAATATGAACGTGATTGACTTTCCAGCGACACCCGATCATGCACTCATCAAACATCATCCGGCGTTACCAAGCTGTATTTGAGCCATTATGATTGGTTCGTCTGGGTATGGTAAATTACAGTTGTTGCTCAACCTGATAATGGGCTGACTCAAATGAGACAAACTTTATGTAGTAGCGCCATCCACAGACGACCAGCGATGTCATGATGTCCTCAAGGAATTAAATGAAGCCGTCGTAGATTCCTTGTCGCCCGACGTATTTGTTTTTGAATTTCTCACCGACATCAATGATGCACAGTCGGTTGAAGATCTCCATGGTTGTATCAATAATCTTGTGGTTTACAATGATGCCATGCTTGACAAACAAACAAAATCAGCCAGAACATTTTTACGAGGCAGACATAAAACACAGATGTCATTAATGTTACACAGCGGTACACTCAGATTTCCAAAGTGATCAGAGATAACTGAAATTTTTTGATTATCTTTAATGGCGTTGATACCCATACGATGCGAAATATTCATCAGACTTGTCCCGACGACATGGACATTAATAAGTTTAAAAACTTCTTTGCACATGCTCAGAGATCCCCATATGGATTCATTATAATCAGTTTACACGAAATAGCAACACGATATCGCATTAGTCTCCATAAAATCTTTCGTTGAGCCTGCAATGGTGGGGGTTGGGGGTGGGGTGGGTCTCCTTTTATTAAAGAAATATATTTCTGTATAATGAACAAAGAAAATATTAACACAATTATCTTTGAGATTGAGAATTTGCAACAAGACGGTATCGCTGTTGAACTCGATGTTGAAAAAAATCAACGACGACTCTGAAATGATACAGGAGCGTCGGGAAGAGGATAGAATTGGCCTTGGTTGGTTTACCCGCCGGTGTCAACGATGATATCATTGCTAAATTTGTTCCACTGGCAAGCGCGATTGAGAAATTCAGATCAGAACTGTCTCGAAAAGATGAAACTCGTGCGGCTGTAGGTGTACGTGCGAAACAATTTGTGGCGGAATCCCTATATACTGAATCCAGATCGTCCGATGCTGAATAGTGACGTCAAAAATACGATGGGGTATAGAAAATAACATATCACCGCGACAAGAAAAAAGATACGTTATAATTTTTTTTTTTATACTGGTGGCGGTATGCACTATTTTTTCACGGCCTTTCACTCATATACAACCTAACAGTTAATTCTTCCCCTCGGATATCAATCAGATGCCTATCTTGGTCGGTCAGACTAAAGCGTATTAGTGACAACGATGGATTATGACATCATAAATAAACAGGATTAGTGGGCATCGATACAATCAAATTACCCGGAGGACCTCTGGAGAAAAGCTGTAAAGAACATATCCTTGCTGGGCTAGACCTCCATCCGAGGTATAACTGCCATCCACAGCATCACAGAAAAGATTCACATAAATCGGCCACGTGATATTAACTATATCCAGCGATACATGACAAAAACCACTCACCGGATCGTTATGTCGGAAAATATCTGGAGGGCCTCTTATTTTCCTCATGCCGCAGAGATTTTTGGCATATATTAGTCAAATATGTCATTGCCATACTGTTCAACCCGGGTAATTGGAACGTAGCTAACTGGTTTTCGTTGGTCTTAAAACAATAAACAAAATGCGTTTAAATATCTTATGTTTTTTTATACTCACATCCTCCCCATAGCGAATTACTGAATCTATCACAGTTTTTTGACAGAATTCAGCATCGGACCTCGCCTTGTTTACATGCTGTACTGTCACTATGATGTTTTTGTTTAAGATCACCATTCTCAAGTATATCCTGTTCAAGAAGATCTTTTGTCTATTTTTATGTTCATTCGCTATTTCAGTGATAACTATTTTATCAGCAAACCCTAGTTCATACAATGACCTTAATTTATATTCTCTTAAAATTCTTTCATCTTCATGATGTAAAACCAGTCCAAGGATCCCTGCTAACACGTGAGGCTAATACCCGCATTTCCTGCAGAAAAAAGTTTCAGTCTGTCTCTCATATTTGGTGTATTCTATATTCTGGACTTCTCATGAATGCTTGTTTCTCTGATAAATACTCAGATCGTTCTGGTTGTGGTGGTCCAACATAAACTGGCGCTTTCAGCGGCCATCCAAGCACGGTTTTGATCGATGACATATATGTCAATGGTATAATCGGGCGTTGATATTTCAATGGCTGCGCTCAGCATTGGCTCATTTACTTCTCCTGTTATACATTTGATTCTACGCTGAAGGTCATCATTGATTTATTCGATTTAGTATGATCATGTTGGAATGCTAACGACTTTCTAGTCTAAGACTGTCCGGCCACTGTCATCAAGCTTAACTTCATGCGCGAATATAAAATGAATTGTTAGCGTCTAATCCACCAAATGATTTTGCTCTGATATGTAGTCAGCAAATAATAAAATGATAATTGTGTCAATGCGATCTCAAGTGACCGACTGGATCCTCCAGGTCCCATAGCTTTTATCGGAATTGGAATACCAATACCGAATTCCCGCTGCGTTGACATCACTGATATCATTGTGGTCGTCGGCAGAGTTGTGTTAGCGATAATCTGTTTCAGTCGGGTAGTTATTTCCGCGGTAATTATTATCTAACCAGATTCTAAATGTGGCGTTGACAACACTGTCGCCTGCAAAGTATCATTGCTGACGTCTATCTTGTGATACCGATAATAAATATCACTAATTGCAGCAAATTCACTATCTGATATTACACCGTCGTTTAACCTCATTGACAGTATCGATGATATATTTATACATGCATGTGTCGCCTCCCACGTTATTTCTGTGTGTTCATGTAATTTCTTACCCGCACATGCTGATAGTTCTTTTTTGCAATAATATTAAGGATACCAGCAACACCGACACCGATTCCGATCACCGGCGATAATAAATGCGTTGCTGATAATATGCCGATTAGCGTTGTTGTTCCAGTGGCCAGCGAGGACACCACATATACAACATTGTCGATGACGATGATTCGTCTGGGGTATTTCTTTTTTTTGTTTGTTTTGTCGTGTGCTTGTCAATGACTTTTTTCAGCGATGCCTTCCACGTACATGCTTAATTGTATCTGAAAGATATTGTGGGATTCATTGTCATGCTATCTTAAATACTAAGTAGCCACTTAAGGCGTTGCTGCGACGAATTTTAGACACCACCAATACGTCCTTGAGGCTAAATTTTTGTCTTCTGGATCCAATATGAATATTCCCTCGGTATTTTGATTTAACACGACGGTCACGGTTCCGAAAAATCTATCGGTTAAATGAAGCCATGGATATAGCGTAAATATGCTAAATTTCGCAGCGCTAAACACGGAGATCCTATACACCCCGTTGACCTCAGCGGTATGTTTGATGGAGTTGTTTTGTTGCTGATCCAGACCGTGCAGTGAAAACCGCGTTGATGAACAGACTGCATATTGGTGTATTTGTTCATGTCTGCGTTGGTAATGTTGAATACCACATCGGAGTGCTTTGCAGTCCACTGATGTATTTTAAAAATTATTTTGGTGGCGCCAATCCATACGAATCAAAATAAACAACACCACGCGGATCAACCGCGTATGCAACCCAGTGAGTATCTGGACCAGAACGGCCATCGAGATTAATCATACCAGTTTTCAACACGGTTTGGTTTTTCCGGTAATTGATCACGCATAAAAACACCTCTAGAGTTTTTTATGTTTAATCGCCAAGCAGCATCAAGAAAACCAAAATTGGACATTGGGAGTTTCAGCGAAACGTCCCCGGCAATCGCAGACCTTGACTGTACCGCATTCCTTGTTATGTTAGACCCCGTCCCTTTTTTCGTGTTTTTAAGCCATGTCCCATCACCTGTTTTAGTGTCATGCCGGCAGCAGTTCCAACGGCACCGAGCTCGGCTGCTTTTTCAACAGCTAGGGTTGCAGCGGCAATCAGCGCTAGTATGACTGCAAGAAGTGGGAATATACCACCAGTCTTTGCTGTTGCTGTATCGTTGATCGCTCTCGCGGAAAGATCAAGCCGCACATCAGGTTTTGATTTCTTGGCGTCATTGTAGTGTTTGAGCTGACGTTCAGGCAACGATAGTACATTCAGGCCTTTCAACACCGTTGATTACAGCGATATCGTTGTTCCACAATTCTTTTTTTTTTATGCCGATTGAAGCTTTTTAATCTGACCAGGTGTCAGATTGACATTGACGTGTTGATATGACATTATAATATTATGAAGATTTATTTACTATGTAGACGGAGAAATCATATATTTTCTACGGTGCATCAACAAACCTCATTCGTATACCAACACCCAGCTGCATTGTTTTTCTGATAATATGACAGCGATGGCTCTATAACCACCAGGGACAACCGTTATATCATTAACAGTAGCTCGCAAGTGTATGTCAATGATAGACTGTCTGAACAAATCTAGATTTTCCAATGAGAAACAATAGATCGGATACAACGACGAGAAATCGTACTGAGATATCTGCAAACCAGTATCAATGTTTTGATCACGCCCCATAAATCTCATCAAACTATAATACGCCTGTGCTATGTTGTTTTGTTCGAAATTTAGTGTTATGTGTTCGGATCGTTTCTGGTGTACGTTTATTCTTAGAGAAATCGTAGACACCCTTAAACCGTCAAACACCATAGTGTTTCTTTCTTGATTTTCCAATCTTGCGTTAACTTGAAATGCAACGAATATATGTCGTGGTACTGAAATTTCCTCTTGAGATCAATCTGCCATGTAAATGAATGTGTTGTGCTTGTAACTGAGGCAAGATCATAGTCAACCACGACAGCGTCGACTTCCCACCTCTATCCATGAAAGAGAGCAGACGTTGCTTTTCAGCCATGTAAATGAATGTGTTGTGCTTGTAACTGAGGCAATAATCATAGTCAACCACGACAGCATCGACTTCCCACCTCTATCCATGAAACAGAGCAGCCGTTGTTTTTCAGTGATTGATGGTGTCATCGTTGGCATCCATAAAGCGAGTATTGATTGATCACTTTACCAGCAGATGCTGCATTATCTCGCCAGACTGCATCGTTGTCGGTGGCCTTTCAACCGTATATTTGGCCCCAAAGATAACTTTTCTAACATGTCTGCAGATACGTGACAGAGTTATCACAGTTGAATCTACGATCGACGTTAACCTGTGATCGTCGTGCTGCAAATCCCAAGCTGAATTCTGGATTAGCGTCTTGGAACACCGGGTTTACGTTGATGTCAGCGTTGTTGGCGAAGTTTCTTGGTTGTCTTATGTTATACTGTGTATGGTCATTATCATAATATCATACTGATTGACCAGAAGACCTTGAATAATAATCGGAATATCTTGCAAGACCGAGTATCATCGTAGCAACATTGACGTCATTGTGACATATCTCGATTCGTCAGCCATCGATGTTATATGAGGAACTTTTAAATAACGCCACAATACCATTATTAACAAATCCACATTTATCATTTGCTGCATATGCAGTATTGTCATTTTTCACAATTTTACTCTGAACTTTAATGCATGCTTCGGCGGGTAGAAAATACCTAGATGTATCTTGGATATGTAGTTCGATTCGTCCACGTTGATTTGGCACTCGTGCTTCATGGGATTAGTATTGATACTCACTCACAGAATCGTCTTTAAGTACTGGAGCGTGCATGTCAAATGAGGGATCAGACACACGCCTGAACATTTTATTATATTATTTGTTGTTTAAAACGACGTCGAGCGAGACCACTTCTAGCTATTAGGTTTGCAGTTATATTTATTTTTTTATATCTCGGCTGCTTGTTGTTTTGTTAGTGGCAGGCTGGGAGACGGCACACCAGCTCATTCTTTTAGTCGTTCATTTGCAGCTTGATTTATTATTTTACACTTGCTGGCATCACCTCGGTGCTGGGCAGTTTTACTGGCTGCGGATGCGGTTTTTGTCTTATTAATCACGCAAGTCTCTCTCGGAACGCTGAGAACGCTTTACCAGCGGTATCACCAAAGGCGCCAATACGTTAATAACGAACAACTTCGATGGCTTTCATATCTAATTGTTTTACAATCGGGATCGCTTTTGGGGCTATCCTTCTAAATAAACAGTGAACAACATCACCAATTCTATTTCCGTAGATAACTTTATATACAAGTAATCGTAAATTTATCACCCTGCCCATTTCAGGTCCCCGTTGAGCATTGTATATGATTATGTTATTTTGTTATCGCCGATTTAATTGATGAATCACTGTAGTAATCGTCGGTAATTTCATCGATTGGTACCCGATAGACGCTGGTATCCATGACGCCACCGGTAAATAAACGCTGACAAATAGCAGCTGCTTGATTGATGATTTCGTGGGAATTATTGCCAGCTCGTCTTATACCAATCAAAATTTCTAGTTGATAAACGTTAGCGAGGACGTTATTGGGACAAAGTTTATCGCAAATCACCGGCGATGTTTGTTTTTCACGACCACGATCGCGAGTGGCAAAGTCACTTTCGGTTGCTTTTTCTTTTAGTAATTCGTCATGCGGATCTGGTTGTGGTTCCAGCGCGCTGCTAGGGCTCATTTGACCACGCAGTTTCTTTTCTTCATTTCTTATTTCAGATATAGTTTTTACACCTGATTTTCTCCTTTCTACTTCTAATTTTTCAAGCTGACGCTCCATTTCTTCCTGATCTATATTCGTTTTCTATTCTACTTTTGCATCAAATTCCTCTACTCCTCGGTTAAAGATATTACGTTTCTTTTATGATCATTAGATTTGATTTGCCCAATCAGCAGCTTTCAAACTGCGAAAATATTCGACTTTTACATATTGATCTTTACGACATCGTGCAACTGATCGGGTATATTGAAATGCATCGAAAATTTCAGACCGGATTGGAATTCAGGGACAACTATCGCGCTACCGTTTGGCTCTGAAACTTCAGTTCTCGCAGAAGAACGAGCGGCAAAGCCAGTAGTGCATTTGTGCAGGTAAAATGGCAAGTCATTCCCGTGAATATATGTAACTACTTCCAATGTCTATTCTGGGATCTGCACGTAAGTACTGATTCCATCATGGAAAATCCACAACTTTGTGTCCAGTGTGGACTAATATAATTTATGCTGTGATTTGCACCGAGTCAAGGAAATCTTACTCAAGGGGTTACGTTATTTATCTCCACACGAGGCTCTGAAAAGCGGAGATACAAATAATATAACCCTTCGACTGGGATTCCGTTGTCATGGCACAAACCCCAACAAAGATTATTTTTCTCACTCACTTTTTTCCCATTCAAATTAAAATAACAATATCAGTAAGCGTAACAGATATTATTATTGCCGCACATTATTATGTATATCATCCGGTCTTAACCTCTTTTATGACAATCTAAATAATTATCTCAACAGATCTAGTTATATATACTCTTAGAAAAGAAAAGAAAACGAGAAAAAAGTTATGATTTTATGTGATGTAATTATTGCACCATGAGAGTATTGAGGCATGTGCTATTGTTTGTATACATCGCGCATTAATACGAATATATTCATGAGTGCAGAGTGGTGATATGTCTACCTTAAATACATAAGTTCAACGCACGAAAAGTAGAAAACAAAAACAATAGATATTATTATTATTATTATTATTATTATTATTACTATTATTATTAATCGATTGATGTCCTTTGAAAATAACAGTAAGTAATTAGAACTTTAACAGTGTTACGGATATCTGTATCTATTAAATTATAATACAGTTTTATTTAAGTCATTTGAGTTTATGACATTTCTTGATATCCTTTACATCAGTTGCTGGCTGGTACTACAATTAAGTACATGAACAATACGTGAACAATTCTTATTCATAGGTCAAGGCTGATTGCCAAAGGTCATGACAAGAACTATTTGGGTCATGTACCCCACGCAATTATTTTAATGGATATCACGACAATATCAGGTGAATTCTAGGAGTACATTTGCCTCGTAGAGGTGTTCATGCACGTCCTAATTGTTGATTGGCTCAATAAAATGGAAAGATCAGATTACGACTGTAAAGTTATTTGATAATATATTTATTTAAGTTGCTGGAGAATATTTTAGTGACTCAGATTGTGTTGATTTGAAGGGTATACATTGACTAGATGATCCAATACAAGACCATGTATTCTATTCTACAGTTTATGCCATCTTTGTAAGAGAGAGAGAGAGAGAGAAAGGAAATCGTGTTTATAATTGTTCGTTGGAACAACAGAGTGGAGAAAGTGTAATTTAAACAGTCAATGACTATCAGATTATGTGAATTTATTCAATGATCTGAATAGGTAAGTAATTCTTTCGGATTATGTGAAACTTTTTCAAGGACTTCAGTGATATTTTAATTTCAAGGTATTGCCTTGAGCCAAACCTTTTGGATTTAGAACTGTGATTCTTTATTGGTGCTAGCACGTTAGCACACATAAACACATTAAAAATTAACTCAGAATACCTTATGACAGTTTCTGGATTAGTGTGAAATTGATATAGCAATGTAGGATATTCTGCCAATTCATACACTAAAAGTTATTTGTAGTTCGTTCACTTTGTTTTATTTGATATTTTTGGGAAATAAATTTACATTCTAGAAAAATGAATGCTTGTTTGGTTTTACCTTGATGATTACATAGTTTAAGCCCCAAGAAGGTAATGAGATTAATGGGAGAACGAAGAAATTCGAGTCCTTTAGAAAGAACGAGTTACTTGAGCTTGCTAGGCATTATGATCTTGCTGAGGCGATGACTTCCATGATGAAACTAAACATGTGTTTTCGATCTGGGTGTTTTGGGTTTGATAATGAAGTCTCCGTCTAGGGTGGACAGGAAGTTAAGGTTATCGAAGAGAAGCTTCGGCTTGAGCGGGCGCAAATACAAATTGAAGAGAAGAAAGAAAAGAGAAAGAGAGAAGGAAAATAGACAAATGCTAAAAAAAAAAAAAGAAAGGAAGAGAGAGATAGAGACATAGAGAAGGTACAAATGAAGATAGAAAGGCAAGAGAAAAAGGAGATGGAAAGAGTAGAGAAAAAGGAGGAAAGAGATTTACAGAAAAAAAGAATTGCAAACACAAATACAGAAATACAAAATGCAAATACAAATGCAAGAGATAGAGATAAAGATAGGGAAATGCAAGAGAGAGAGAGAGAGAGAGAGAGAGAGAGAGAGAGAGAGAGAGGTGAAAATACAGGTTCATATTTTAGAGAAAAGGAGGTAGACAAATATTTTCTCAGTTTTGAGATTACGAGCCATTCATGTTGAAGGGTTCAGTATCACTTGTTGGTGATTTAGATAAGGCTACTCCTATTAAGGTCTTCAGAGACGCAGGAGCTTCTCAGAGTCTTTTGTTAGTAACAACTTTTCTGAGAAATATTCTAGTGAAGGTGTTTTGATGCAGAAAATAGAATGTGAATATGTTATTGTCCTCTTCTATTGTGTTAATTTGTCATCAGAGTTAGTTTCGGGACCAGTAAAAATAGGAGCTGTGACTTCATTGCCTATTCAGGGCGTACAATTGTTACTAGGTAATGACCTAGCTGGAGATAATGTAGTGGTTAATCCACTTGTAACTGATAAGTCTAGTATAAATTAAAGAGCTGATCCTTTCAAAATAGAATTCTCTGGCATATATCCAGCTTGCGCAGCTATTAGCGCTATGGCATACCCTACTCTTGAGAATGATGTTGCTAAACAGGATCCTTTCTACCTTTAGCGGACACCTTTTTGAGTCAGACTTTTAATGAGGTCACTTTTGCTCCTAGTTTGAATCAATCAGGAAATATTGGTCACAGTGATTCTCTTTCAGTGTCACATTATCTTCAGTCTAATCAGGGTGATAAAAGACACCACTAGTTGCCTTACAGTAAGAAGATCCAGAGATCTTCTGTTGTTTCAGAAAATGATGCTACACAAGAAGAAACCAGTAATCTCTTGAAGAATGGGGCCCTTATGAGGAAATAAAGGTCATCTGAGGTACCCGCTGATGACAAGTGGTCAGTTAGCTATCAAATTATTGTTCTTATATTATTTTTTTATTGCCGAAAATTAAACTGTCGTTTTCAAATTTTGTAGATCTTGTCATACTTGTGAAATGGTAGAAAAATCAAATCAGAAGATACCAAAAGCTTATCTGTCACCTATTCCTTCGTCTGAGGAACCCTGTATTAGAATAATGGTAGATTGTTTCGGCCCTTTACCTAAGAACAAGTTAGGGAACCAGTGCTTATGTGTGCGTCAACAAGTTTTCTAGAAGCTATTCCTTCAAAGAATATTAACACATTTTACCAGATATTGCAACACGATCAAATAAGATCTTTCACGACGAAGAAATAGTAACGTCTGTGAAGCAATATCCTTATAAGATGAATCCTCTCGAACAAGATAATTTGAAGGAAGAAGTTCAGTATTTGCTGGAGAATGATTTCATAGAACCAATTAAAAGTGACTGGAGTTCACCTGTATTCTAGTGCCGAAACCAGAAAAGACATTCGGTATGTGTATTGATTACAGAAAAGTAGAGAGTAGACAGTAGATAGTGTCATTAAGACAGATTCGTTTCCAATTCCTTGAATCGATGACTGCATTGACAGGATTGGAAATGCCAAATACGTCAATAAGAAGGGATTTTGACAAATTCCACTTACAGGGAGAGCACAGGAAATTTTTGGCATTCGTGACTCCTGATTTACTTGACCAATACAAAATTATGTCATTTGGGATGAAGGGTTTCTCAAGTTCTTTTCAACGTTTGATGAATATGATAACATCTGGTATAGAAATTGTGACGCGCACGTCGATGACGTCATCAACTACAATGACACCTGGAACGACCTTATTGAAACCCTCCGGAAGTTCTTCGAAGGCTCAGAGAAGAAAATCTGACAATCAAGTTTAGTAAAAGCGAATGTTGCCGTGCTTGTGTTACTTGTTTAGGACATAGTCAAATAAAACCTACGGAAGTTATGGTTAAGGCTGTTTCTGAGTACCCTGTTCCTATCAGTAAGAGGCAACTCATACGAAGTTTTGGGTATAGCTGGTTGTTAGTGGAAATTTTACTCTAATTATTCCATGATTGCTGAACCCCTGACCAACTTGTTCATAAGACCATGTTCCACCAGTCAGACATACGTATGGAGGCTTTTAATAAGTTCAAGCCCATACTCAAAAGTGCACAAGTTCTTTCAGCTCCAAATTTCACTAAAACATTCAAAATGTTTGTAGATGCAAGTGATGTAGGGATTGGCAGAGTACTTTTACAGGAACACAGCGATAATGTGGATCATCCAGTGTGCTATTTTTAAACGAAATTGTATAAGCGTTTTCGGAGCCAGTGGATACTCATTGTGGGCGCGTTAAAGCTCGTCCGTATAGTCAAGGGTAAGCTGTAAGAAGTATCCATAGCAGTCGTAGCTGTGGTTGTCTTATACTTGTCGTCCATCAGTCCGCACGTGGATTGTTCGTGCGAGCGTAAAGATGACTCGATGGAAGTCTTTTTTAAATCTATGCCAGATTACTCTGGTTACTATGCGAGTTTGTATAAAATGAAAGAAAATTAAGAGACTGCATCTATAGGTGACTACTTCACATTGAAAGTGCCTCCCTTGCTTCCCGTGTATGATTTACTGGAAAAAGTTGATGATCATTTTATATACTTATCTCGTTGTTATGTACTATTTCAAGTTTTGTGATTTGTTTGGTTTTCAAATTGCGATTGATTCTTATTAAGACATCAAATGTGTCTTAGCGGCTGTTTTTATTGTTGTAAAGATTTTATGTTTACTTCGGTGCAAGGAAAGAATGAAATCCCAACACAGACTCGAAGCAGGATTTTGTTAAAAGACCGTGTCCGGCGATGAAAAGTAGTGCGCATGATCGAGCTTGTGCACACGCATGGTGTAGCTGAACGCGTCAAAGACATCAAATACAAATCAAGGTAGAAACCGAGATTTCGACATTGAAAAGCCGACCAGCCATTGTTTGCGTACGAGTTGCTGTCGGTAAAAAGGGGATACAGATGAGGAAGAGGCTTTAATTGGCGGCAGTTTAGTTTCCGAAAACTTATCCCAGTCTCTCATGCACTCGTACGAATATATTCCTTTACGAGTGAGCAATCCAAACACTTCATCTTCAACACCACCATAATGACAAGTAATTGTAAAGCAATCATCGCCTCCCAGCGCAAGGTTTGTTGACAAGTTTGTCCTTACTGGAATTGAGAAACTTTTGCTAGTCAATAAGCTGCGGCGGGCACAGATGAATCGTCATATACTTTTCACGTTGTTGAGGATAACATTTATTATTGCGTTCGATGCTGCTGCGATTGCTTGCGTGATCAAATGACCATCTTAAACTCGCAGGTTATAAAGTACAACCAGAATTCTTGTCGTGTTGGGGTAAATTCGCAGCAGTTAGATCCTCTGTATGTGCAAGAAATGTCGCAGTGATTACGCACATTTTCATCAGTCAACACGATCCAACAATGCGTCGCCGCGGAAACTAGCGAATTTTATCATTGGTCAAAATCTTGTTGGCTGGCTAGAAAAACTCTTATCGAATCCATTTCGCTGTAGACTCAGAAAATTTAATAAACATATCGCCGCGTTACAATACTATCACCTCGCTTGTTGCACCACATCTGAGACAAAAAATAAAAATAAAAAAATAAAATAAAAATAAAAATAAAAAAATAAAAAAACCCCAGAAAAACCCGCATGGGATTTGAACTGTGTGGTGGTTTCCAATTGAACGTTCAGGCATTTGAAGTCTGCGTAAGTAACACATCTTCCATTGCACAACTGAAAGAAAGTTCTTACGGGTTTTGGCATGATCGTACGCCGCGACTTCTCGCTGATTTCCTCTAGCAGTAAATGTTATGTTCGTCAAGCAACTTTTTGCATGCAAGCAGCATCGACATGGAAACTTTCTCGTCTTTTGCTTGCTGTGTCGGTACACTATTAGGGGAAAATCATTAATCCACACGTAATGGTGCCACGCCACTGGGCTATCAGTGTTGCTCAGCAACAACAGATCAACATCAGTCCACTCGAATGCATGTAGGGATAGTCGGTTAGGCCGAAAGCTGTAGTTTGAAGTAATCACATTAACAGCGATACCACGGAAAGTTCTTCAAACTCTTTGAGTATGGTCTTAGAAACTTGTTCAAGGAATTATATGTTTCCAAAGTGAAGATTCCCAAGTAGTATGATCTCTTGCGGGATGCCATTCAAACTACCGGATGAGTTCGTTTTCACGTTCATTACTATCCGTATTGGAATACACGCTGGTATTGGAATTGTTATGTATATTGCATTTACTATATTTATTAACTATTCTTAATTTTTATATGCTATATACATCTATATTTTGCAACTGACCTTGGTCCAAATTCAAGTTCCTTGTGTACCTCACCAGTAACATTTATTTTGTAAACATAATAATGAGCAGCTAAACATGCATCTATGATTGTGATTAAATATTCAGATTACTAATACTATTAGACATGTTTAAGGTCTTGATTCTGAGCTCAGAATCTTCTAAAATAGAAAACTCCTTTAAGTTTACAGAGTATTTCCAGAAAATGGTAACTTTGACCTAGGTCAAGTAGAGGCGTATATAATCTTGTTTAGTTGAAACAATTACTCATTCTTGCCTTAACATCCAAAGTAGAATCATTCTTATTGTTGTATTCAGTTTTTAATTTCGGTGGAATTATTTATTTACATTATTATTCACTAGAATTAAAAAGTGCTCAATAATATTTTGGACAGAAACATTAATTTGGAATTATAGTGAACTCAGACAAAGGACATTTTGGATATACTATTGTGATACATCAAAAGACTATTAGCACATCATCACAATCCAGGCAACTGGCACATTAGCATATTCGAGACTATAGTCATATCAACACATTCAATATCGGAATTCATTTGGAATTTCGCTGAAATTAAGTTGGAACTTCATACATTTGGAATTGTGATAGAACTTGTAGGACTATTTGGGATTTAAATCACAATACTGTGAGTTCAGTTTTAAATTATCACTTTTGTATTCTAGGGAAATAAATTATTTGTTGAATTTTTACAAAACTTGTTGGACTGCTTCGGTGGCCTAGTGGTTAGAACGTCCGCCTCGGATGCGGGAGGTCGCGGTTTCGAACCCCGGCCGAGTCATATCAAAGACTTATGAAAATGATACTAGCAGCCGCCTCGCTAGGCGCTTAGTATTAACAGGTCAGTGTTAGGACTGTTCGGCCTGTGGCAGGATAATGTGACTGGGTTGGATATTATGCTACCTGTCTGCGGCACGATGCCTCAGTACTAGACATCACTATAAACTGTCACACTGCAGATATGACTGGAAAATTGTTAAAGCTACATTAAAAATCCAAATCACACACACACACACACACACACACACACACACAGAGACACACACACACACACAAACACACACACACGCAACACACACAAACACAACTTATAGGTTTCGCTCTTTTCTGTTGGGGTCTAGACCGGGATAAGAATTTCTCTAAAATATTTCAGAAAACTTTGTTTTTTAAATTTAAATTCACTTTGTTTCGGAATTGTCTAAGACCCAGGTAATTAATTTGACATTTGGGAAATCAAAAGTGAAACAAACCAGTTTTCACAATGTCATCTAACTTGGAAAACTTTTAAACCCTAACCGAAAGGTTCGGAATCCTTGAAAAAGGTTGAATTACTCCAGTTTTCGAGACAATATGATCTTTTTAAGGCGAAAGCGTATTTAACAAAGCAAGAAATGAAGAACATTTTGTCCAATATTTGGTCGAAAAGAATTCTTGGGATAAAAGTAGATACATATTTTCCTCATTTTGAAAAAAATTGCTCAAAAATTGAAATGGCCCAGAGAGCATTGGACTCTATTATTACAAAGTGTACTTATGGGCAAAGCTCTTTAAGTCTGCACTTCACTGTCAGTACAACAAAGTGATGATTATGATGGGGTTAAGGAATGTATCTGGAAGGGTTATGAGTTTGTATCTGAGATATATTAACAAAGGTGTATGGATCCCAAACTTGAAACTGGACAGAACACATGTCGAATTTGCAAGAGAAAAAGAACTTATATTTGATAGGTGGTACTCAGCCAAGAAGGTTGGTCAAGACTACGATAACTTCAGATAACCCATATTCATGTAAGAGTTCAAGAATTGCGTCCACAGTGACGTTTAAACCTACATTGACGAGCAAGAGGTCGAAACTTTAGAAAATGCTGCTCATAGAGTTGACGATCATTTCTTGACTCACAAGATTCTTTTGTCAGTAATACTTCTACTCAGCAATTGTTTGGTAAAAAAGAACATTCAGTATCATTAAGCACTCCCGAATCTCAGTCTGGCACAACGTTTAAGACTGATAAGAAATCCTTATCCCCCGTTACTTTTAATTGCTGCAGATTGGAAAATAATCAACAAACTCAAGATACAGCACTTCCAAATCCTCTTACCTCTGAAAGTCAAGTCAAGGTCATGTATTGAAAGCGGCACATTTATGGATCAAACACACCAGAGTCTGATTTTATTATGGAGAATCATGAACAATTCATGTCGACGAGTTCTATCTCAATTATTGGCGATTTTGCCAATCATATCCTTTACTAATTTTTAAGGGACACACGTGCTTCTTAGTCTTTTAATATCAGATACTTTGCATTTTTCTAAGAATTCTTCTCATGAAAATAAACTTATTCATGGAGTTGAGTTCGGCTTTGTTAATGTTCCTTTCCATTGTGCAAATTAGTCATCAGACTTAGTCTCAGGACCCGTTACAGTCGGAATAGTGACGTCTTTACCGATTCAGGGTATTCATTTATTACTAGGCAATGACCTGGCCGGAGATGAGGTTGTACTTAATCCACATGTAACTGGCAAGCCTACTTTGGATCAGAACGTCGATCTATTGAAACAAAAATCCCTGATTTATACCCAGCTTGTGCAGTTACTTGCGCTATGGCATAAAAGCTTTCAACAATGATGTTGATCAGGAACTTGTTCCCTTAGCTGACAAATATTTTGGTCAGGCTTTCGATTAGGTCACTTCTGCTTCTGGTATTAAAAACAGTATTTCCACTCTCGCACATGCAAAGACGAGTGTGTGGGCCGATTCCCACTCGTCTAGTAATCAGGTGCCCCAAAGAGCGTATAAGCACGGAACCGGGATGATGTCATAAAGGTTGTATCCATTCACAGCCAACGTCTCATATTGCAGTTGCAGAATTTAAGTTAGACTGAGAGTGTGTTAGTACGATTCCTACTCATTAAGCCATTAACAAGTCGATTAAGGCTTCATTGCCCCTCGAATGGCAAATTAAGTAGCATAATGCGTATGTATAAACGCGTGTGAGTGTGTTGCTCTGATTCCCCACCCCATCCCCACGCAAACACTATAAATTAAGTAGTCCACTGTGTGGATATTAACTAGTCGTGCATGCCATAGATGGCGAATACGACTCTAATCCAAATTCAGGCAGCCAGTCTGGCTATCATCATTTGCGCGTCAACACGCAACAAAAATGAATAGCATGCAGAAACTTTTGGAGCTTCAGGTGTACCTGTAGCAAGTTCGTCGCCTCCTAGACGAACTGGCCATTCAAGCCCTAAGAGGAAAAGAAAAAAGGACACTTAATGATGCGACAAAGCTGAAATGTAAAATATGTGGTGACGGCATAATTACAGCGACAATCACAACAGCAACTGAGGGCTGTCGTATCTTTGACAGATAACTGGGCTCTGGAGGTACCACAATCGCAACAGCAGCAACCATTACCAAAGCAACCACATCCACGGCGTCGACTACCAAGAGAAACAACAAGAACAACCTTCAGAGTCCCTGAAACGGAGGTCTGGGGCTCTGAAGCGAGTCAGGCCCCCTCAGCTTTTCCCATCTCCACTAATCCTTGGAGTAGAGATAAATGGAGTCGACGATGTGTGTGTGGTACGCTACCTGGAAGGCACGGGCATTAACAAGGTGCACTGAAGAAAACAAAAAGCCATTTTTAGAACCAGCCAGATCTATAGAAAACAGACGGGTCATTTTGCCAAAAGTATATGTGTATGTCTTTGACTTTCCGCACAAAAAAAAAACCTTTTCCCTTCTCCATGTGTATTTGTGAGGATTTATTGGTGTGTCAATATACACATACTACTTTGCTTAGATGATTGTTACTTTTCTTTTGTTTTTTGTTTTGTTTTGTAGATTTGGTGTATGTAGTATGTATGTGTTTGTCTTTTCCTGAAGAAAAAAAAAACGCCTTTCTCTTATCAGATTGTGTGTGTGTGTTTGTAGGTTAGGTGTATGGGTTTTTCTTTACAAAACAAAAATGTTACCTTACCCAATGTGTGTTTGTATGTCAAAAAATTAAGAGTTTCTTATAGATCCACATGATAATGTTTCTTTACGATGTTTTGGCCTTGTATGTGATATTATGTTTGTGTGTGTGTGTGTGTGGGGGGGGATGTTTTCTTTCACGTTCGTACATCCAGCATATAAATCGGTGTGTTCGTCAGTTGTATTCGTCGTCCATCAGACAAGAAGAAACATATACAATAGCCAGACCGAAAAGTTGTAGGAAGCTGTAGATGTCATGGTAGCTACTAGAACAAGTATAGACTCACTTGTACACTTTAAGCAAAGTTAGAAGGGAAGTGATTGCACTTCAAAGACCAAAGAACTTCTTTAAAGAAGTGATTGCCGAGGAAGTTGAAAAAATCAAGGCTACCCCGATCAAGGAAAGAAAATAAGAGGAAAACAAAAAACAGGAAGACTTCCAACAAATGAATAGCAATTGGATCAAAGTTCAGGAAATGTTTAGAGACGTGGGTCATCCTGACTGGATACTCGAGGAAAAAAGAAAAGGAAGGTGAAGCCCCTAGACTCCATAAAGAATTGGTTGAAGAAACGGAGGTTAGGCAAGAAAAATTAGAGAAAGAAAAGACAACTGTCTAATTTAGGGCCACTTGGCTCTCTAGAAACGAGACTAATCACTTTTTGTGTTTTTACTCTGTATTGTGTGTTGTATATGTATATGTGTTTGTTTGTGTATGTCTGTTTTCAACTCAAACTTAAGACCTTTATCCTTCCCGTTTTATCCTATAAACCCTTCTGCCCCATATACCCTATTGCACCATAAACCCATTCCCAGATTTAAGATTGGTATTTACATCATCCCCCATTTTTAGGGTATTGTGAGAAACTGCACCTCCCAAAATCTGTATCGTACACAACTTGACCATCATTGTATCTTATCTACTCCATTCAGCAATTAAAGAACGGGTCAACTTATTAAAAATGAACGTCAGCTGATGCTGAACCGGAATGTAACACCAGAAATTTAAAAATTATCATTAGGTTATCTTCCATCTGTCAACGAGAAAGCCAAATGATCAATATGACATAAATGTCAATAAAATGATGTGGTGAATGGACATAAAACATGTGCATACAAAATCCTTTTTATCACTACATCGATGCCATTTTTAAATCTTCGTATTTTACCGACTGGTTCGTAAATGTTCGTTTTCAGCTATATGGTTAAATTAAGTATCTTATTACTATTATCATGAACAGAAATAGTCAAACCAATAACAATGTGGGCAATTTTTATGGAGCCATGATACCTCAGTTGGTAGATCGTCAGACTAGTAGTCGAAAAATCATCATAAGAAATCTTGTAGTGCAAATCCATGTTGGTTACGACCGTCCGTTCAGGAGTAGTGATAACAAGATTTTCAAGATGGCCGCTGTAGCTGCCATATTATAGTACAAATCACACGGGTCATGCAGGCATTCAACACCGACTATTTCAGTAATGGGTGTCATCTTATAGAATTTGATCCGACTTCCTTTAAGTGGCAATCATTCACTTCATTTGGATTCGTAAACATCCATATTCCTTTGGAAGGTCATTATTTAGACGCCCCGAGAGGTGCATATGGCAAAATCAATGTTAAAGTACGTAGACATTTTTGGATGAAATGAACCTAAAGGTGTGATCCAGTACAATTCGGATTGAATGTCGTGCGCTATGATGTCACAATTAAGGCTACGCATATTGGTAAAAACAATTCGTACTACCCTCGATTGTGACGATTCCACTCGACGCGCTTTTATTTTGACCCAAGTTTAGGACATGATCACCATTGTATACGTCCATAGCGATAGATAATTTTTGTCTGGAAGTTTCTTGGTGACAGTTAAGGTGCAGACCATCCAGTAATCAGAACTGAATAGACTTTTTGTTAAAGAAAATTAGTGTTAAATTTTAAGATAACAATTTATATTTAATTTAAAATGAGTAAATGCGCATATATCACCCATGTGAATTCTACTTTAGATGTCCGAGCTGCACCATTTTAATTAAGGAATAACTAGACCGCGGGATGAACGAGTGTGTACGGCTTTATGACTTTCTGCAAGTAGATTAGGAGTATCGACAACAAGACCACCCCATAAACTCGTCTATGGCTAGTACAGCTAAAAATTCAGTTGTATGTTCTAGTGACAGCCTACAGTTTATAGGTACTCAATGTAGTTTTAATAAAAAAAAAACTACAGTTTTTACTCTTCTCATTTGAAGTCATATGGAATAAACAACGGTGGCTCAGTGATTACCGTGCCTGGCTTGTCTGAAAGGGTGCGGGTTCTAATCCTTCGATCGGATCAGCAAAAGCTAGTGTTACGTGTAGGCTCGTACAAAAATAACAAGAGAAAGAGTGAAGCAAACAAGCTTTGTATATTTTAACAAAATAATTTATTTCCATAGAAAACAATGTAAAGATTGGAAATATGACTTACGGTTTGTGAATATAATCCAAAATTGAATCCTAAGATTGAAAAAAATGCAAGTCCTATCACTAAACAGTTCTAATAGAATCCGGGTTCGAATCTCGATGAAATTCCAATATGGAGGCGATGACGTCAGATGAGGTTGTTGTACTCATGGCAACAGATCCTCGGTTGAATCACAGTTTATGTTTCCGTTAAATTCCAGAATAAATTTCCACTGAATTTCTTTGTCCCAGAACTTTTTATAAAATAGTACACTTGTTTTGTTTTCCAGAGAATAAATTATTAAATCCAAAAAACGGACGAAAAACAAAATGGCAACAACAATTAGAAACACCTTGTTCCCTCAAGGTGTTAAGAACGGCTGGCGAAATCTACTAGAATGCGTCAGTTTAAAGCCACGATTTGAGATCACATGGTACTTCACGCGATAGGCTACGTGATTTACTAATTTGAACATCGCAATAACAAAAATGACAATTGTCACGTAGCTAGAATAGCCCTATCTAAGAACCAAATTCTCACGCTGAAAATATATAAAAAAAGAAAGACTGTTTACAGTTCAGCTAACATGAGGGCCGAAATGATCTTGGCAATAACCAATCATATTCACTCGATGTTTACAAAAACTGTGAGCTAAAAATAGTGCTGAAGTAATGTTAAGATCTAATCGAGTCAAGCCAATTTTCGGAAATTACAATAAAATATAATGAAACAAAAATAAAATAAAAAGAATTTTAAAACTAACACACAAGCAATTTAATTACATATACGTAACACTAGCAATCGTGGAGTATCCTGGTACATAAATGACCTCCTTGTTTTGCTGTGATATAAATAAATAAATAAATATATATATATATATATATATATATATATATATATATATATATATATATATAAAGTCATATGACTAAAATACAAGGTGTAATGATCCAAAGTAAGATTATAAACCTTGAAGCCACGACAGCAATTAAAATTAATTTGCTTTTGGTGTTATTTGTTTGCTTTTTCTTGTTCACAGAAACCAACAATGTTGTCATCATAACTGAGTCAAGAATATCAAAATTGAATTCAAACGAATGTTATTTCCTTCGTAATTTCATCACGTTCCAATCCATAGACTACAACTAGGCTGAATGGGTCAGTCAAAACAGAGTTAATGTACATTAATGGAGACGAAATATGGTAGTAAAAAAGATATGAAAGTAATGGGGCCAGAAAATCAGTTTAATGCATGTAAAGATTATAGCTGTTTATTGAATAATAAAAACATAAATGTTTTGTTCTGTTTCCTATGTTTTTCTTGTTTTTCTATTAACATCCATGATATGATGGTGCTGGTGTTGCGCAGTAATGGACAACCATTTGAATAAACAGGAAGACATACTATACAATTGCTGCAAATATTTATTTATTTATTACACGAGTTACGGGTCATTGTTAAAACATCTAATTTTATAAGTTATGATTTAGAATAGTTATTTCAAGTAATGTAAGGAAATATAGTAATGCAAAAACAAAATATACAGCAATGGACCACCGAACGTTAGATTTTTAGTGCATGGACACAAATATGAAAATCAAAAATAACAAATTGGCTGAAAATGTGTGATTGCGCTATAACTTAAATGTCATGTTACGTCGTAGGTTTATCATATTAGGTGAGTTTGAATGAGCAGATAAACGAAACAATAAAAACAAGAAAGAAACTTTACCAAGTATGACTTAAACCAAACTTGAAGATGATTACATCAAATACAGTATTGCTCATAGAGACACCAAGAGAGAGAGAGAGAGAGAGAGAGAGATAGTGTGATTTGGAATTTTAACTTAGCTTTAACAATTTTTCAGTCACATCAGTTTATAGTGATGTCTAGCACTGGGGCATCATGCCGCAGACATGTAGCATGATGTCCCACCCAGTCACATTATCCTGACACCAGGCCGACCAGTCCTAACACTAACCTCTTAATGCTGAGCGCCAAGCAAGGCAGCTGTTAGTACCATTTTTGTAAGTCTTTGGTATGATTCGGCCGGGGATCGAACCCACGACCTCCTGCATCCGAGGCGGACGCTCTAACCACTAGGCCACCGGAGCAGTGACGCCAAGAGAACAGTGAAGAGAGTGAAAGACGAATCCTGGAAAGATATGGTAAAGACCTTAGCAAATTCTGCAAAGAGTCGCCACGAAAGTTTTATAAAAGTATCGAAGCTGTGGGATTAAGACACGAAACCTTTAACACAACAACAATAATGACAAACAAAGCCAGCCACTATATGAAAATACCAATATTCACAGCAAGGTGGGAAGAATACTTCCAAGATCTACTGAATCCATCCGAAGAGGAAGACTCTCATACATCCTATGCACCTAGGCACAAGGACCACATTTAACTTACAGTCCTGTAGCAAGAAATAAGAGAAGCAATCAAGAAGAGCCCAGACAACAAAGCTGCAGGAACTGATGAAATACCAACAGAACCAATAAAACCATGTAAGGAAACAGGGTCAAATGGCTTACATGCATATTCATTAAAGCATGGCAAGAGAGGAAAGTACCAAAAGACTGGCAAAGTGTTATTGTTGTGCCAATCTGGAAGAAGAAAGGATGCAAGACAGACTGTAGCACACATAGAGGCTTATCTCTACTGAATCAAGTACCGGGTAGGTAAAATGTTGCCGAAATATCTGAAACAAGAACAAGAGTAATGATAGAACCACTACTCAGTGAAGTACAATCTGGTTTTCTAAAACATAGAGGTCGCACTGATGCAGTATTTGCGCTAAGACAACTCAATGAGAAAACCAAAAGAATATCAACAAGAACTCAATATAGCATTTATCTATCAAGAAAAGGCCTTCGATAGAGTATACAGAAAAAACGTTGTGGAAAGTGCTTGAGGACCGCGGATACGTGGACAGTTATTAGAAAATATAACAGCAGTATATGAAGACAGTAAAAGTACTGTAAGAACCACAACAGGGGCTGTCAAACTGGTTGCAGTAACATCTGGAGTGCAACAAGGGTGTGTTCTATTCCCTATTGTTTGTCATATATGTGACTTAAATCACAAAGGAAACAAACCCACAATTATAAAACGTAAACGAACTATTGTTCCCAAAGACTAAAGTTTACTTCACTCTACAGAAAATGACCTTCAAACTCATGTTTCTTGCCTTAACAACACGGGTAAAATGTATGATATGAAGATTGACGTAAGCAAAAAAAGCGACAATGGTGATAAGCAGAACACAAAAAATAAACATTAACATTAATAACACAATGTTAAAGCAAGTAAAGGTATTCAAATACCTCGGATCTCTATCCACAGAGGATGGAAGGATAAACAGAGAAATCGAAACAAGAACTCAGAAAGACAATAATGTAAAATATCAATTAACCCCTATCATCAAACACCCAAATATCCCCATGGAAACAAAACGACAACTAATAAATACTATATTCATCCCAGATCCGTGTTATTAATGCCAGATGTGGGCACTAAACAAAAAGCACGTGCAAAAATCACCTCGTTTGACATGAGAAAAGCGGTATGCAAGAACAGAAATGATCGAATTAGAAAAGAGACGATCAGAAAAATGGCTGGAAAAACACCTGTCACAGACCACATTAATTCACAAAGAATTAAATCATTTGGACGCCTAATCAGAATTAATGAATGGATGGATTAGCGGCGGCACTGCACAATCACCATGACAACAAACCAAGCCTCACACTTAGCTCGAGACCAGAAACTCTCTCTGCGACGCTTTACGGCACAAGCAGTATGCCAAGATGAGTCTGTTTACTTGCAACAGCGTTTCATGACTGAAATCAAGTTGGTTACTTATTCCTTATTCCTTATTCCCGATTCAATAAGGAATAAGTAACCAGTTACTTATTCCCGATTCAAATATTTTCACATACATTTGAATACTTATTCCTTATTCACACCGAGTTTTTTTTTATTTTTTATTTATTCATTATTCCCAATTTACTATGTAATTGGTTACCGCTTAGTTAATGCAGATGAAAACTCTTTAGGGCATGCATTGGTGTAACTCTTAACCTGATTGGAGAAATACGAGTGCTATATAAAATGAATATAGATCACGGACTATACGTAGGAATGGTTTAGGATATTGATAGGATTACGTGTTTAGTAATTTGATATAGGATTAATTAGTTGTGTTTGTCATTTGGGTCGTGTCTTATGATGCATGGCGTTAAGTATTAGTATTCGGGTTCGAAAAGCTTACTAATGACGCTAGTAAAAGAGAACCACAAAAAAAGCCATACAAGTGTGAAATTGGAGATTTCTCTTGTGTGGTCGTTATGTCCTTAGAGGAGAATTATGTGGAGTATTTACGAGTTTAAGAAGCCTTCAGTTGACTTTGAATATTGTCCTGAAGTCCTTGGAACTGGGGAACTTAGCATACTTGTAACCGATTTCCAGAAATTGGGGTTACATAAAGGGGAGTGGAGGGCGGGTAAAGCACATGCCGCAAGAAAATTATATCTTACTTATACAGTTTGGTCGTTAAGTATCACTTTTATAGAGATTTGACTAGGACCCTTCTTGACATGTTATCTCTAGAGGATAGTGTAGTCAAGAAAGAAGTCCCGAGGAATTTCGTTGAGCCGATTTCGAGAAATCAGCTAAATGACGGAGGTCTCGCATGACACATGCCGTAAGACGATTATAACATAGACCCTTCTTTGACATTTTATCTCTAGGGGATAGAGGTCCAGCCACAAACAAATGTCCTGAAGAATTTCATCGAGAGGAAACAGCGAAATAAGGGACGCTGTATGGGTACCTTGTATTTAACCCCATCCCCACGAAAAAAAACAAAAAAACAACAACAACCACAACACGCAAATGTTAATAGAGTGTATCGATAGTTTGTACTAATTGAACACCTGCTAAGAGGATTTTGATTTCAACGTCTCTTGCATAGTAATTAACAAGGTACACGTTCTAACAGTAGAAAAAGTTTTTAAGATAAATTCGTCGAGGTGATTTAGAGAAATCTACGGCTAGATGGAGGTCGCTTAAGACACATGCCGTAACAACATTATATCTGTATACAGTTTTGAGATGGAACCTTCTCTGATATTTTATCTCTAGGTGATAGAGTCAACTCTCGAAGGAAGTCCTGACGAATTTCGTCGATAGCAAACCGCGATATAAGGGGCGTCCGATGGGTACAGGGTATGAAAAACACGCAAAGATTAACAGACTGAATCAAGAGTTTGTATTAATTGAACCTCTAATTAGAGGATTTTGATTTCAACACCTGTTGGACAATTCCTGATTAGGCACCCGTGCTAAAAGTAAAAAAAAAAATTGTTAAATAAATACGTCGAGTCGATTTCGAGAAAGTCGCGGCGACATAAAGGCGGTCGGATACAACACATTCCCTAATGAAAATTGTATTTTATATATATATATTTGGGCCATTGAGTCCCTTCTTTATAGAGTTTGACATAGACCCTTCTTTGACATTTTATTTACGGGGATTGAGTCCATCCGCAAAAGAAGTCATGACGAATTTCGTTGAGAGGAAACAGGGAAATAAGGGACGCCAGATGGGTACCGGGTATGAAAATCACGCAAATGTTGATAGATCTTATCGATAATTGTATATTTTATATCTCGAGGATAGAGACCACCCACAAAGTCCTGATGAATTTCGTCGAAAGGAAACAGCGAAACAAGGGGCGCCCTGTGGATACCGGGTATGATAAACACGCAAATGTTAATAGATTGTATCACTAGTTTGAACTGATTGTACTCCAACTTAGAGGATTTTGATTTCAACGTTTCTTGCACAGTATCTAAATAGGGACCCCGTTCTTACTGTAGGAAAGGTGTAAAGAAACTTTTTCGAGCCAATTTCGAGAAATTCGCATATTGGAGAAAAATGGTTGAGTACAATACATGCCATCAGAAGATGACATCATACCTAATCAGTTGCGCCATTACGTCCCATCTTAAGACTTTTGACATGGACCAGTCTTTGATGTTTTATCTCTAGGGGATAGATCCATCCACGACGGAGGTCCTGATGAATTTCGTCAAGAGGAACCGACCAAATAAGGGGTGTCCGATAGGTATCGGGTATGTAAACCACGCAAATGTTAATAGATTGTATAACTAGTTTGTACTGATTGTTCTCCAACTTAGAGGATTTTTATTTCAACGTCTCTCAAACATTATCTAATTAGGGACCCGTTCTAACAGTAATCAAGGTTTGAGGAAAATTCATAGAGCCAATTTCGAGAAACTAGCGGCTAGATAAAGGAAGTCGAGCAGAACACGTGCTATAAGATTATATCTTACGTTTACATTTGGGCCATTACGTAACCTTTTCACCGAGTTTTGATATGGAACCTTCTTTGGTATTTTACTTGTAGGGGATAGCGACCACCAACGACGGAAGTCCCTGATGTATTTTGTTGAGAGGAAACAGCGCAATAAGGGGTGCCCTATATGTCCCGTGTATGAAATACACATAAATGCTAATAGATTGTATCACCAGTTTATGGAAAGCCGCAGGTACCCGGCGGTATTCAAATTTTTTCCTATATTTTTATATAGGCAACAATTAGCGGCTCCAACAACAATTAGTGGCTCCTAAAATGACGGTGATTACAATTTTTCCCTATATTTTCATATGGACTACAATTAGCGGCTCCTACAACAATTAGCGTTTCCTACTACAATTGGCGGCTCCTGAAACACTTTTTATAATCTACGGCTCCGTTAAAAAAATCACAATTAACGGCTCCAAAACATCTGAAGCTCAGTCTACAAACTACAATCACCGGCTCCTTCAACAGTAACGCCGCTGATAATTTTGATCTCCGGCTTTACTACCGAACGAGATTTCAACTAAAAAACGAGATCTACTAAGCTATAATCTCCGGCTCCTTCAATAGTATGGAAAGCCGCAGGTACCTGGCGATGATTAAAATTTTTTCCTATATTTTTATATGGGCAACAATTAGCGGCTCCAACGGCAATTAGCGGCTCTAAAATGACGGTGATTATAATTTTTCCCTATATTTTCATATGGACTACAATTGGCGGCTCCTACAACAATTAGCGGTTTCTACTACAATTAGCGGCTCCTAAAATACTTTTTTTAATCTACGGCTTCGTTAAAAAAAAACTCACAGTTAATGGCTCCAAAACAGCTGAAGCTCAGTCTACAAACTACAATCACCGGCTCCTTCAACAGTAACGCCGCTGATAATTTTGATCTCCGTCTTTACTACCGAACGAGATTTCAACTCAGAAACGAGATCTACTAAGCTATAATCTCCGGCTCCTTCAATAGTGACGCCGCTGATAATTTTGAACTCCGTTTTTACTACCGAACCGAACGAGATTTAAACTCATAAACGAGATTTTAATCACGTGCTTTCATATTCGGAATACTACCATCTTATCCACATCAGTGTGTTTTAGTTGTATCGAGAGAAGTTTAACATTTGTTTTAGTTCAAATTTCTGTGTTATTTCAAGTAGCCGTTTTTGTTGAGTAGCCACGTCAAGGCCAGTCTGTCAGCGTCATTAGTATTGAACATTGTTACAAGGTATTTTCATTAGCCTAGTGAAGAATATTAACTTGCTTTTTTTTCACTGCAAATATTTTGCTATGACCAACAAGTTCTCATGTATTTGTACAACACTAGACAGACCTCTAAATTAAGTATTAGGGACTTATTGCGGGATTTATAAACTGGGTGAGAGGAAGTCACAACATGACAACTTGCAGTACACAGCAGAGTTAAACAAACTTCAGTGTAGAAAGTTAAAAATACAAATATAATTTATTACAAACATTTATGAAATGACTTTTTGATATATATTTAAAAGAATTACTGTGCTCAGTGGTTAAGTATTCATCCTTGTTAAGGCCTGAGTGTAATGAAATTACACTGACTGGTCAGTGCAGGCGATGTACAATAACTGCTTCAACTTGAATTTTTTTAAAAATTGTTTATAAAGAATAGACTGCATAGCCAACAGTGGCAGATAAGGCCTTCCCACCACAAACGTTTCCTATTGCACTAGTTTTAAAATTAGGGTAGGTGAGTTTTTTATGTATTTAAAACATTATATGTATTTTAATGATTAGTTATACAATGTACTAAGCACTTTAAGTACTGGGCTAAATCAACTCAATGCATAAATTAATTTCAGAATTTTCTTTTACATTTTTGTTTTTGCTTTTTATGGATTGGGGGTGGGTGAGTGCCATGATTGGCAATGAAAAACAAGATTGGTCAAGCAACTGAAACACGCACAATTTTTTTGGCCTACGAGATTTAAAATGAACGCTAATGAAATTTGTCCAAAAGGGTTGTTGTGATGCTTAAAAAGGTATATGAAACAATAAATTCATTGCCTATTAATTTATCAGGGTTTATTATTGAAAGCCATAGGTACTTGATGGTGATTAAAGATTATTCCCTGATTTCCTACTGGCTACAGTTAGTGGCTATTAAAACATTTATGCTTGGTTGGAAGGGTTTATCTTCAATATATTTTTTTGTCATTAGTTTTTTTGTATTTACCTTTGCATAGCTTTATCTGTAATTGGCCCATTAAGCCACTATTATGCTAGTGTGTCATTGGACCCTGTTATATACATAGATATTATAGTTTCCCACCACCATCTGTTATATTGTAACTAAATACTTCATATCTTTGATTTTTGTAATGGCATTTATACCCATAATTTAAGTTTATAAGTGAATACTAATGCACAGCTATAGCTGGTGCCACATGAAACACAAGCTCCTTGCAGTAATTTAGACAACTATTTCACCCACAACAGCATACTGCTGTTGTGCAGGCAGCTTTGATTCATTTCTCATTTGCCTGCATCAGCTATCCATAAATTTGCATGCAGTTATTTCTTTTTGTTTTTTATTCCAGATTTCAGGTGAGACCTTTTCACTATTCTGGATAGATTTTCCCCTCTGTGTCAAAATGTAAATATTTATTGTTTTACATGTATTACTATTTTTGTTTGTCTCTGTTAATGTATTATATTGTCTCTCCTGAGAAAGACTCTATTTAAGGTATAAAAAAACTACTGTCATTTTATCTTTGCTATTTTGAAATATATATATATATATATATATATATATATATATCAGTATATTATTTGTAATGATAGTTTACATGATCATTTTATTATGTGTACATCTTCTTGTGAGTCCAGCATCTTTGAAAGCCTAGAGTATTTATATAATGCTGATTCTGTTTCAGTTCAAGCTTCTTGGCCACTTCCTGCAGCTTTTGGTGTTGTAGCCACATCAAGGTCATCTTGTGCAGCATAATTCGTCGTTTTTCAGCATTGTTGCAAGGTAATTTTCCAGTAGTGATGAAATATTAACTTGCTATTTTGGTGCATTGATGATAACAAACAAATATCTAGGTAAGACCAACAAGTTGTCATGTATCTGTATAATACTGGACAGACCTTGAAATTCAGTATCTTATGGAGAGTGCAGGTCTTTGAAATTTCTCTGATGAGCTGGGCATCTAAACAGGTTGTTGGAATATGGTGCAGTGTTTGATCAATTTTGCCTCTTTTATTTTCCATTATCGGACATAACTGGTGGTCACTGATCATCTTAACTATGTGAAAATAAATGAAGTGGAGAAGAACGTGTTGGTCTAGATTTCCATTATACACCCATATACCTCTCATCTTGTATCATGACCAAGATATGGGGATTTGTTAAACTAAGGAGACATTGACAGTGTAGTGTGCAACAATATCCTGAAAGCTTGCTAAATAAAGATCTATAAATATGCTTGGACCTTTATCAAAATATAAAATACAGTATTTCTATTAAAATTTCTTGTTTGAAACAAGGTGTAAGAACTCTCACATGGTCATAAGCAGATCATCAGATAAACTGCCAGGGAATGTGATTGTGTGAGTCGCACAAACTTCACATGAATTCGCTCACTTGGAGACCAGTGGTGTGTGATAACTCCCACGAATATGTTTAATGGCTCACATATGAAAATGTACATTGCACAGTATTTAATTTTAATTTAGCCATTCGGACTTAAAGTGCTTGTCACAATTTAAGTCACACAAGTAGAAGATATTACAGTGCAAGTCACAGTACGTTTTTATTTTTCATTACTGTTTACACATCTGGGTTCCTTGGCTTGAAATGAATGAATATTAAACTAAATTTGAGCGGCACAGTGGTTGGACCCCAGTACAAGTGTTCTATCATAGTTTGAACCTTGCATCAAGGAGGTTTACAAATGCATGTTTATAATACAGCCTACCTAGAAAACCCAAAATGGTTGATTCTCATTGTGATTCATCTTTAGATGATGATTTTGTTTTGTAAATACTGGCTGATGACTGTGATGAAGGCAGTTTCTTTTTAAAGTTAGAAAGCATATCAGATTATTGGAGCTGGTAAAATGTTAATGGAGATGCCAGGGAGTGATTTTGAACCCCGAAAATGGTGTTAAATAGGAGTCTGATGTACATGCTGGATGGACAAGAGCAAACTGAATGCATGTCACTGTCCTCCATTTTAGTGGTATGGGAAAATCAAATTTAGATAGGCAGAATAACAAGTTGAATTAAAATCCAGACAGTTTCAAAGTGCGCAATTTTCATTATTTTCAAACAATTAAGTTTGCTTTGTGGGATCTTTTGTTACAAAACCATATAGTCCTAGTATATGGGCCAAGCCAAATTTAATAAACAGAATATAAGAGTGAAATTAATAAGTAAAGATATTTATTTGGTTTATAATACCTCTGTCTGAAAAAGCAGTTTATGACATTAATCATCTTAAAATGACAATATAGCCTTATGGAACAGATAGTAAACATGGCACGGTAGTCATTATAGCACTGAGTCAAGAAAGCAAAACTTGGGCAGAACTTATGTTAGTGAAAAATTAGTGAAAAAAGTTATTTTGGAGAAGTTTACAAAATACGCATGAAGAATATAAACTTTTTGCTGTGTTTATGTTAAGAAATAAATATCCTTGTTAGACCAAAAAGTTGTCATATATCTCTATAATACTGGACAGATCTCTAAATAAAGTAGCTTTTGGGAGGTGTGCTTTCACACATTATGGTTTGAAATTGCTCTAATGAGCTGGTATATAAACTGCTTTCTGGCAAAATGGCACAGGCTTTGATAGTTCTCCCCTCATTCCCAGTTATACTGGCTGCCATGTATAGCCTATCTTTTGCTGAAAAATGGCGCTAAACCCAACAACAGCAAAATTTGGTTCTCATACTGCTCTGGCAAATGTGTCTACATACTACATTTGTATGACTTTTACCTGAATTTTTTCAATTTATTGTTTTTAGTATGTTATTTAGACTTCTCGTGATTGCTTTAGTGCATATTATATTCTTCACAATAATATAAAGTGGATAAAACCTGTTCAGATTGACATCAAAGCATAATGGATGCAAAGCACTCAGTAACATTCAGTTTTATTTTTAAAATTGTATAGTTTATAACCAATGCAAGTAATGAAACAGTTAAATTCCAGTTTCTTTGCTATAAATAGACGGGTTGCAAGAAACTTATCATAAACCTTTATTGTTGTAAAATTAATAGAAGGAAGAAAAGAATGTGCAGCCCTCAGCATTGTGTGAGTCTTCAACAAAGTCAGCTGTGTCTTCTACCACTACAATAATAAGTACATCAGATTGTGCAAGTTCGGTGAGGATACATATTTATATTTTAGAAACCTTAAAACAACTTTTATAACCATTACATATTTATGTATGTAAAGACATTTTCAAAGAAATCCTTCAACCAGCTCAGATATATTGGCAAATTGCTGTTCATGTGACTTTTAAACCAGGTGAGTGATCTCAGGCCCACTGTGGCCTCTTTGCTATTTTTTTAAAATTTATACTTGTATTAGGTGCAGTGTAACAAATTCGGTTTACAAGTACAGCATGGTGGAGGGGGTATACCTATTTTGATTCACATAACAATATGATGGTTACAGAACAATTAGTAATTTTACAATTATGAAATTTTGCTGTAGTTTCAGAATTTTGAAAATAGTGCAGGTAAGGAAAATAGTTAAATCAATTTACTTAGTTATTTAAAAACGTTATAAGAGACCTACACTCTACCTTTATTCTTGTAGAATCAGCAGAATGCAGATGCAAGTCTTGAACTCCCTGCAAAGAGCAAATCAACAAACTCAGCTGTACCTTCCCCAGCATTAGTTGATGATAGTTTGGTGAGAAACTTTATTGATATTTAATGAATCCTGAGAAAGTGTATCATATTCTTACAATCAGAGTTGATTTCCTTTTCTCAGTGTCTATTCATTCTACATGCCCTATATATGTGTGTGTGCATGTTTGTAAGTGTGACATTTGATGACTGGAGTAAAAGGGCACTGTCTGTAGGCAACTGAAGGTTATAATAAGCAGTGGTGATGCTTTGTAAAAGTTGTGGATGCTGTTGTATGTGATCTAGGGCACACATTGTTACACCGTTTTATTTGTAAGAGTAACATGACTTTTGCCTTGCTTTGAAATAGCTTTTGTGTATGTATAATTTATTTGATGCCTTTATGCACGCTGGAATCATTTAACCTAAGCAAATAAAAAATTTGTATTCATGATTAGGTAAACGGTGGACAATATACTGGATATATGTTTATGCGGATGTCGAGTTTAGTAGGTTTTCTTAAGTTGAATAGAGTTTTAATTCTCTACAATTGAAACTATATTTTAGAAAAATACCATAACAGTGAGACGAGTAAAGGTTTTTAGATTCACATTTAGAGTACAGTGTACTGTACAACTTGTATTTTGGATATTTGACTGTATTAGGGAATTGGTTTCCCCAAATAAAGATAATAAAGCAATCAATGGCCATCAACTTTGTTCTTACAGTATACATGCCAACCATTACCCATTTAATCTCTTTAATTCCACTCATATAAAATTGAGAGGATTCTTAATAAAGTAAATGCTGCATAAAAATAGTTTAAGAGTACTTTCCTTTTTTGCTAATAATAGCAACTGTACATGACCCATTTCCAAGAAAATAGACTTGTTACTTCAGAAGTGAACTTTACCTAACAAATTCATTTTATTGATAAGGTAGCTAGTTATCCAGTCTGTATTTTTCAGGAAAATGGTGCCAGATGTTAAGTGAAATGCTTTATGGTGTGAGTTGTGGATGTTATATGACAGAAGGTGTTAGAGCAAATGGATCTTTTTATACTTGAAAAAAATACTCTGAAAAAAGGAAAAATCAACACTGGTTTGAAACTTTAAAAGAAGAATATGAAAGTAGTGTAACAAGAGCACTCTCAGTACCTGACCATGATCATTGCAGAATTCCAGTTCATTATCATTCAATGATTCAGCAAAAGTTATAGATAGACTAGTTGAAGTGAATGCAGAATATCAATAATTTTACAGCCTATTTTGTGCTTGTATTCTGGTTCTAATCTATATGAATTTTGCCCTTTATTACAAGAATTTTGATCAGTTGCAGAACCAGGATAGTAGTAAAAGTGCATCTTTTATGTATGTGCAGTAATTCTGGCATGTAATATATAGATTACACTTCTTACACCCAAATTACTCATTTTTGCCACTTATAATAGCAATAATTTTATTTATACCTCATGGGGTGTTGGTTTATATCTTATAATAATAAGTTGCAGTAGTCCTATATTCTTCCTTTACCTTTATTATAGTATACAGAACAAAAGGAAGATGCAAGTCTGCAACCTACAGCCATGCCAGATATTGAGTCTTCAACAAAGGTAGCTGCATCATTCTTTACAAGTATATCAAGAAGTACATCAGATGTTGAGAGTTCGGTGAGTATCCTTTTCTATTCTAAGATGTCTGTTATCTGTAAAGTTGAGCACCATTGATCACTCAGCCATCATGGGTCCTTTTATATTTCAATAAAGTAAATCAGATTGCTCGAAACAAGTCTGGTAATATCAAATTCTTCAGTACAAAGCTAACTTTCTTTACTTTCGGCGATAGATACGTTATTATAGCAGTAAAATTACAATTGCAGTTAACTGCACTCTGGTGATTTCTTTTTGTCATTTTGATAAATATTGTTTGGAAATGTTTAGATAAACATTGCTGAAACTAGTGCATTATTACTGCTGGTGGCATTTTTCATAATGCTGAATGCTTGTTTTCATCATATTTATCAGTTTTGCTTGAATGACCCATGGAACTCAAATTTTTCCAATTAGCTGCGATAGGAATCCAATGAAGGAGAAATGGTATCTGTATGATAATTTGTGGTCTACACAAGGTTCTTTCACAGGAATGCAGTTGTTTTATAATGAGTACGGATGTAGCCACGTGTTCTTTCGGGCTAAAAAGTCATGGCCATTTTGCCCCATATTATATATGTGCATGGATATTTTGATTATTAATAAACTGACAGGAGGCGTATACTGTGCTATATATGGTAATTTATCTTTGCTTGTCAAAGGTTGTTGATCCACTTAAATATTGTGGGGCATATGTGGTTACTTGAAAAGTTTTGAAAAAGTACTCATTTTGATGCTATAGAGTAGCTGTCTGTAGCAAGTAAAACCAATAAAAGAACATATTACACCCATTTGATATTAAATATGACTTCCGTGATATCCACATGCCTTGAGTTGAAAGTAAAACTTGCATATGAACAATTTAAATTGGAAGAACTGATGTTTGGAGATGCAGCAAAGATTGTTGCTAATTATCTTCCCATGTAAATGTAAAGAGCACTCTTATTGGATTCATTTTTTTCAGCTGCAGTCACTGAGATAAATTGGAAAAACTTCTTCACCTAACAACATGACTAGGGTCATGTGGGCCAATGTAAACTGAGATTCCTTGGCTCTTGAAGATGATGGTTCTTGGTCAGTTTTTATGCACTGCCAGGAAGTTCCATTTAGTTTTATCTTTGTCTATCTGTACATATTTCTCAGCTCGAGTATATATCAATTGTTCAGGCATTGTGTCATACTATTTGAATTTCAAGAACATATTTTTATTTTCTTGTCACTTTAGCTGTAAAACGAGTATAATTTAGTTACAAGGCTACAGATTTAATAAATATCTTTACTTTTCAGAGTATGGAAGATGAGTTACCGCATATGACAAATGGTCACAGGAAGCGCCAAAAACCTTTGATGCAGGCGGTTGACAGGAAGAAAATGCGATACGATGTAAGTCAATGATGATGCAAAGTAAATGTCCTTCTAAGTATCCATATGTACTTATCTGTTTGCATAAATAAATGTTAATTGCAACCTCAGGGTAATATACATCCAATACCTTTATTACCATTTATGTTCCCATTTAAATGTAACAAGCTTGATTAAATCTAGATACAGAGTGTGTGAATGTCTTTAATTATGAGCATGCTATCATTGTCTCTTACAAGGAACAATACTCCAATGCTAAGAAATGGGAATAGCCAAATTGCTTATAATGGAACATTATTGTTCTTGATTTCATTCATTCAGATTAAACCCTTTGTCCAAACCTCGTGTATATTTCCCATATGACAGATTTATTTAAATCAACTTCTGGGTGCAATCACTTCTCTATTCACATACTTACTTGGGTCTTTAAAATGAGATTGAATAGATCATACTATATTGTATTTGGTAATGTTTGTACATACCAGCTTTTATTGTGGTTTCACATAGTTGACGTGGATATTGTCAATTAAGAAAAATTGTTTAAATTAATAGTACTTGCTACTTTTATATCATTGTTTTGCTTTGTAGACAGCCAAGGAATACCTGCCAGAAATTGGTGCAACTGATCAAACAAGAAATTTTGCTATAATTAATGGGTCAACAAATGAGGCCATGGAGGGTCAAATAAATGTTGCAGAATCCATAAAGGTATATTTTTGCATCACTTTAATTGTAAGAAAATGCTCTGAGCATGTAATTGAAAATGATCTAATTTCTGTTGTGATTGAACTACCTTATGTAAATCATTGTTTAAATGGTGCTTACTGAACTAAACTTTGCCTGAGATATTTATCTTTAAAATGTTGATAATTTTGATTGATTCTATATGAATAATTGATTCTATATGAATAGTGTATGTATAGTTATAAAACTGCAAGACTCTGAATGCCAACTTTATGCAACACATGAAATTTCAATCCTTTACACACACCCCACAACCTCGTCCTTTTCACATTACCAATATAAAGATTCATATTTTTAATGAACATTCAGGTGTTGTTTATCCGTTGTTGCATTAATCGTATGAAATTACATGAGAATGCTAACCCTTTCAAACAGGAGAGCAGGATGTTTTACAAAAGCTGTTGCTTGCCAACAAAGGGTCAGTTTCTTAAAATTACAACTTTTCTGTTAGCCGTACTTATTTCTCCTCTAAACTCATTCAGCAAATTAGGCTGCCTTTACAACTGTAAGCAGGCAGAGTTGTATTTTCTGGGGTTTTCCTTTCTGTTTTTATTGATATATCCAACACCTATCACCTTATCAGGTGTATTACTTTACACATATATTCTTTCATTTGTATGACTTACAATACACAATACACAATTGTAAATAGTATTTTGAGAAAGCATAGTGAAGTGGAACTTTACTATTCTATGTATGTGTGTGTGTGTGTGTGTGTGTGTGTGTGTGTGTGTGTAATATGGATTTTAACGTAGCTTTTAAACCAATTTTCAGTCATATCGCTATGATGTTTGCAGTGTGGCAGTTTATAGTGATGTCTAGCACTGGGACATCAAGCTGCAGACATGTAGCATCATGTCACATTATCCGGACACCAGGCCAACTAGTCATAACACTAAACTCTTAATGTTGAGCACTTAGCAAGGCAGCTGTTAGTATTATTTTTAAAGTCCTTGATATGACTCGGCTGGGGATTGAACTCGGAATCTACCGCATCCAATAAAGGTAATATGAGAGAAAGAGAAGTGGAGTTGTCTGAGTGGTCTAAGGCGCTTGCTTTTACAGTTACAGATCACTGACATCGCACCTCTGTCCACATGGTTCAAGTCTCTGACTTGGCTAGTGTGAACGTGCCAGTTGCTTCCTGTGGGTTGGTGGTTCTTTCTCTACCAAATAAACTGGCTGCCAAGTATAACCTGTCATTTACTAAATAGTGTCATTAGACTCATAACAAAAAAAAAAAAAAAAAAAAAAGAAATAGCCAAGGAATCAATCTTGTTCCAAAACATAGTTCAGGAACCAGTTTAGGAGAAATATAGTGTGCTAGGACACTATGTCCCTGCACAGCTGAAACAATGCTGTGTTGTTATACAAGTTAGAAATGTAGTATTAATGTTTATCACATAGTCAGTACACAGTGTGTGCAGTTTCATATTTTTGATATTATACATGTGAACATATCACTTTTTGTGATTCTGAGTGGTCCAAATAAGCCCATGAAATTATTGTACAGTATTCTTTTTACTGATTGGCTGCGATCGTGGGAAAACTTTTTTAATCCCGCCATCTGGAACTTTTTGTTTTCATTGAACTTTTTCGGCCGCCATTTTTTGATTCAACTCGCGAAAGGGAATTGGGAAAAAATGCTCTCGTCCAGTCTCAATATTGCCAATTTACCCCCACAGGGGTTTGTTATGTGATGTATAACATATCATAACATGAAAAATGGCAAAGCTCCCAAGACAAGAAAAATAACAACAAGTAAAACTACCAGTATTGCTTAGATGATAACGAGGGTGGGGGTGGGGATGGATGGGTGGTATATCTGTAGCATGGAATCCACCTTATATACAAGTTTGGTTTAAATATGAACTTACTGAAGTAAATAAACTCACCTTTGGTCACCAAAGAATGTAGACATAAACCGATCACCCCAGCTGACAGAGCTTTATCCAACCACAGCATATTTACGCGGTAAATATGTAATGCAAGTCCGACTGAAAAAGAGATTTGTTTACGTCTTCTGTACAATCTAATGTTCCAAATCAAATACTGCAAATATCCGGTCACAAATACATTGCAGTAAGTATGTGTATTTCTGCATCCAGTAATCTTCTCACAAAAATATCGCAACAATGTAACGTTTAGTTGTGATGTGGAAAATTTCAAGGTAAACACTGTCACTGTGTTGTGTATGCCAACTCAAACTGGTACTGTGCACTGTATCAAACAATGTGACATCACACGCAGTGGACATTTTGTTTTGACAAATGTTTTGTCTTTTGTAAAATGTTCTGTTTATTTGGATGGACGCTTATTCTTTGATTTATAGTTGTTAATAAGGTATAATATACATGTACTATTTCAACTTTATTTGGGACTATTATTTTATGCACAACAAATGAAAGGTATAGAATGAACGAAATTATTCGTTCTTCTTTCTATCTAAATAATTTCCCCTGAAATAAAACTAAGTGATAAAAAGAATCTCAAATGTGTAATGATTTAATATTAAATTTACGAAACTCGTTAAATCTCAAATGGGTAATGATTTAATATTAAATTTATGAAACTCGTTAAATCTCAAATGGGTAATAATTTAATATTAAATTTATGAAACTCGTTAAATAATATCCAGCTTTTGCGAGCCAAGGCTCGCAAAAGCTGGACATTATTCAACTCGTTTCATAAATTCAATATTAAATCGTTACCCATTTGAGATCCTCGATTTATTTACAGGCATTGTACAGTTGGATAGCAGAAACCATAAGACCAGACAACCTTCCAGCCCAATTTGGGCTAGTTTGTATGTCAACATTCCATGATATGGAATGTACCGATTTTGGGTGTGATCATTCATATCCACTTGAAAAAGAAGCTGGTAGGACTTCATCAGTGGCACTTTTGCCTGAAGTTCTTGTGATTAAGAAGATTGTAAGTTTTTTTTTTTTTTTTTTTTCTGGAGCATTGTTGCTATTGTGTAGTATTAAATTGTATGGCAGTTGTAACAATAGAGCAAGCATATCTTAATAAACATAACTTAAGTTCCAGTTAATACTTGTGTGAAATATAGGCATCTATATTTTTTTGTGTATGTGGTTTGGCAAATTTTCATTTGGTTCACATGTCCATACATGTAACTTATAATGCAGGTATTTTAATCTGGCAATTTTAAGACATTTGCCAAATTAACTTGAACAACTTTTATCATCCTGTTCATTGGAAACACAACATACATGTATAGAATATGCAACATTTCTTTTGTATCACATCCTATCTATCCACATTGATGACATTTTAACTTGTAAGCATTCCACAGAGTGTATTCTTTAATTACACATTACACTTGATAGAGCCCATAAGGCATTATGTACATAGTTTTTAATTAATCAGATCTGAAACAATACTGACTCAAATCTATATGTGATGATTAGAGATGTCAGATTTTTTATTTTAGGCTCACACGTGCCAACCCCAAAGAATGGTATAAGCATAATTTATTATTAATATAAGTGGCAAAAAAGCATAATCTGAGCATAACAAGAGAAATCTATACATTACATGCAATAATTACAGAGTACTGTATGAAAAACATACATATTTATTTTATTTAACATACATTATTTTTATCTACTTACCTGGATCTGTAGTTAAAATATTTGTCACAAATTGACTTAATCCAAGTGCAATAATTTAGTAGTTAATAAAAAGGCACAGACACAAAATATTTTGATAAATTATTTATGCATAACACTCACTTTAACTAGTCTAAAAGTCTACATTAACTTTTGCGAATAGTCATAAGTCCACAAATGATGACTGTTGTAGTATCTTCGACCTGCCATGGTTGGTCTCTTAACAACGGTACGGTGCAACATGTTTTTAAGTTTAACAAAATCCCTCTCTGACATTTTTCAGCCACATAACATCCAACAGTCACATCAGTACAACCAGTTTTTGTTTTTTATATCTGGCAGTATTTATTTTCAACTTAGACTGGTCCGCTATGTATGTACTATCAAAATAGAATGAATTTATGACAAGTGGTTTCACATTCAAGAATCATGTCTGTTTTATTGGAACTGTTTCATATAAAATTAATGCAAAAATTACCACATTTATACATATGGTAAATTTTTATTAGATTTTTTCAGTGTTATTAAATAAAGATTTCCCTTATATTTAAGTATTTCAGTGAAAACTTTAATTCTGTATAGTTGTCCATTTTGTTCATATTTTCATAATATGGTATAAGAAGTGCAGAATCTCATAACAAGCATGTTCAAGTAGCGAGACAAATGGTGCACGAGCCATGGACAGGCACAAAGTTAGGACGGTCTAGCTTTAAATATCAGCATTTATTCTTAAATAGGTTGCGCGAGTTGTAAGTAACTAAGCGAGCCTGTCATGATGAATAAAAGCGCACAAGACACAAGCCTCGAACTGTGTTCGTTATTCTGTGTCGATCTTGACTTGGAATACTTTTTTTTAAAACGGGTATCCGGTTGATCATTTTATTACCCAGGTTATTATCAACAGGCGGGTACCCTAGTATCCGGGTACCCGTTGGCATCTTTAGTGATGAGGACCCAAATATACATGTGATGATGATCCAAACAGGGTATGACCACCAAAATGTGGTGTGACAATGACCCAAATGTAGATATCACATCTATACCCATATGTGATGACTGAAACTGAGAAATATTTATGCAATGCTAAGTTTCAACAACTAGTCCAAATATGCAGTTTGTGTTTATTCATGTGCCTAGTCAAGACCATAGAAGACAAAAAAATGCACCATTGTTAATGTGTATAATTTGTGATCAAAGTAAACACCAGAAACTTACAGGTGGATTCGATTGCCTTTGACAAGATGACCATCACTCCCTAATGTCTGTAAATGAAAAAGTTAAATAATATAAGTTTGTTTTTTATTGCAGTTCAATGTTAAGATTCTGTTTGCATTTTTAATCTATGAAATGTTTGTTTATATTGTGTACGTTTCAAAAGGTGTATTGCATAGTACAATAGGGTTCTGATTAACAATGTCTACATCAAATTAAAGCTTTTAGAGTTTTAAAGTTCATCAAACTTTCATTTCTGATAGAAAATTTAAAGTATTGTGAAAAAATGGAGAAAACTTTTCTCAATATTAGGGGACTAATAAAGATCATGATTAAATATTGGGGCATATGTTGGAATATATATTCCATACATTTGCAGATGACATAATTAGATTTTTAAATCATTTTAGCATTTTTTTTTTCAATTTCATCTTGCTTTTCATAATCTTTTATGGACATGGACTTCCTTGTTTGCTGTGGGGACATCCATGTTTTAAAAACAGAGATCTAGTTCTTTTCACATTATGACCTCAAGCTGTACGAGAAACTGAACTAGGTATACTGAATGTATCCTTACTAGGATATGTACAGCTTACGATAGGTTAATTTATTATTTAGCAGCTTGGAGGTCATGTATGTCACATTAGAGGAAGTGGACTGTATGACAATGTCTAATCCCCTTGGTTTAATTTACAGAACAGCTACACACATTCCAAAGTGACATTTATATTTTACTGATACAAGTGACATTTTGCTTCCATACATCTGGATCACTTGCAGCACATTGTATTTCCTTAACAGATTTGACATGAAATACACTCCTTGTTGAAGTGTTATGTTCACTGCAAATATGCTCGTCAGAAAACAATGAACAGCTTCAAATTTACAAATACGAGTAATGAGCACCTCATAACTGACTCTAGGTGCTACATTTCATACCAAAAGCCATTGTTTGCAGTATTTCATCCTAATACTGTTTACCTTGAAATGATCAATCCAGAAGTCAGCCTTGCATTGTCGTAGTATTCACAACCATCGTTCAGTTCGCTGAAAAACAACACACAGGCATGAGCTAGTTCATTTACAGACCTCCCCCATCCTTTAGCATACGATTTTCATTTTTAGTCACTCATCTGACATCTAAGTGACATGGCCTGGCTATCTCATCTGTAATTTCATCAGCAGAGTATGGATATGCTTACAATGCCTGGCTGTGAGAGAACCTATGATGTACAGATGGATAGCAGCAAAGCAACATACTTCTTTCTGCTACAACATGTTAGATTTGTTCTTTTATTACGGAATTATGGTGCGAAAAAGGTGGGTTGCGCCAACAATTAAATTGTGATGCAGAATGCTGAACATGAAACTCAGCCAGTATGTCATCAATAAAAGGCTGCATAACTAAATTGTTTTACATGTGTGTTTCCATAGATATGGTTATGACCAGACAAAAATGGAATGGGAAGCCATTGCTATCCTAGTTGCTCCATTTTTGCAATCTTTCCATGTTTTTAAACTTGTACAAAGTATTAAAGTATAAACAAGGATTCACATTAATTGTATTTGCATTCATAACATCAAACATATAGAACACTTTCACAGCAGTCTTTTTTTCCCACCAGATGAGGATGCTTATCTGAACTTAAAGGTGTTATAACTCTAAGATCTTAAACAAAAGAAAGCGAAACCAGCAAGCAAAATTCAACAAATACTTTATTTTCCCAGAAAACATGAAAATTTAAAAGGAGCTTACATTATTATGAAATAAATGCCAAATAGTCCTCAGTGGTCCAAATGTATAAAGTGTTCCAAATGAATTACAGTGGTGTTCCAACTGGAATGCAATCTTGAATGTGCTGATGTACCAATAGTCTTAAATGTGCCAATGTGCTAACAATCTTGATGTATCACAATGATATAATCCAAAATGTCCTTGAATGAATTCACAATAATCCCAAAATAGTGATCAAGTCCAAAAGTATCAATAAGCACTTTGCAATTCCAATGAACAACTGAAATATATAAATCCTTTAGCGAACTACCTCGCAAATTAGAACATAATTTCTAAGGGAAAAATCAAACTCCTGAATTCAAATCCACGTAGACACATTTACAAATATCATCGTAGACAATAATCTACAATCATGGAAAAAAATTAGCTATGTCGTATCTTGCTTACCAATGACACTTACAATCATGGGCAACAGTTAAACAATATATAGATATATGATGGGCACTTCCAATGGTTGCTAACTGACCTGTATTACCCTTCTTTCAATTAAAAACCTACCTGGTTTGCATGCGATGTACCATATATAAAAGCATTTTCATTGTTATGAAAAGCCATCTGCATTGCAGCAACCATGCCATTTTCTGTGCCTGGGTCGCCTCTCACTTTTACTGGACACCCTAAAAAATAGGTTAGTATAACATTATTAATCAAAGCATGATGTATAAAATTTATTATAATTTATATCGGCCTTTGAGATGGTGGCTAAAGTTCTCTTTTGCCTTTAAATACTGTCTGTATTTTTATTGCTGTACAAGAAATGTAAAAGAACTTTTTATTTTATTAAATGTTTACAAAGTTTATAGGAATCCAACTTACCGTGTAAACTGGTCATGCAAATGTGTGACATTGGTGTTAACTGCTCAAACTGTATAGTGCACAACAGAAATGGTCTGTTATTGAAAAAGACCCCAACAAAATTACTAGTTCACCATGAGTTTGCTACTTTTTTCCATAATATCAAAAGCAAACGTTAATCCATGATCTGCTTCAAGGGTAATTAAGAAATAATAAAGATTTATGAGCAAAAGATTCATTTGGTAAAGATCATAAACTTTCTAAAGCTGCCCCACTGAGCAGATATTGTAGTGGAGACAAGGCAAGTTTTGTACAAAATAGCATGTTTTACATGTGTGACACCAGGCCTGCACATGATAGGCTATACATGGCAGCCAGTATAACTGGTGGAGAAAGAACCCAGGAAAACCCTGGGAAGATCTACTGACTGACTACTGGCTTTCTCATGTACCCACATTGGCCAAACCCAAATATCGAATCCACACACAGAGAGGTGAGATGATAATGATCTATAATGGTGATCACTCTAGAAATTTCATTGCTGCAATGAGTAGTTGATTGCTTTGATGACATAACTGAAGTTGTACAGCACTTAACGTACTGTATTCTAATGAGAAAAAAATATGCAAGACTAATGTTTATTGATCAAGTCTGAGAATGAATTGGTTTATACCAGGTTTAAGGAGAATGCATCAATGGAATTGAGCATGGAACTTTAGGGAATCTGGAAAGTTGGAGTTAAGACTTATTCCTTAAAAAAAAATGGAGTCCAAAACAAATATAGGAGTTATAATTACAAGTTAGTTTGGGGTATTATGCATGTACTGTTGCATCACCAATATAACTATCATCAGAGGACTAATGCTCATTTACCATGACATATTTATGGTCTTACATGTGCAACTTCATACAAGGTGCTGGACAGATTAGCGATTTTTCAAGTCACACTCGGTAATGTAAATAAGGGGATAAAACTGTAAAGCAGCCTGGAGTTTGAACATGCATGTTGTAAAAGAAAAGAAATTAAGGCAAGTGAGAACAGTGATCAACTTAATTTTTTGTGATGTCACAAGTATAACAGTTCTAAATGAATTTACTCTGTCATTCATGAATTTTGTGTGCAGCCAGAAGGAATCGGGGAGGAGATTGAATTTTTTTTTCTGTATTAATTTTTCTTGAATTAGCTCCTTTCAACTATATGTATAAACAACTACACTTGAAGATGAAGCAAACAGAGGATATTTTCTTTTCTTACATTAATGCTGGATACATTTTCATTTTGTGGTACCAAAAACATGATATTTTAATGAGTTGCAAAGCCACGAGTGAAAACGTATAGGTTTTGGTACCACAAGATAAAATATATCTGGTATTGATGCAGGAAAAGAAAATTTCCTTTTTATTATATACAAAACTTGCTCCAGAATCGAAAATTTGAAAAGTAAACTCATTCTTCTGCACAAAAGCTCACCCCCAACCCCTTTTTTTAAAATTCACCTCATTTTCATAACCTGTTTATATAAATATACATGACTTAAGAAAGCGATAGTATTAGGTTGACCTAATCTGTCACAGTAACTTACATTTTTGTCATTTTGTAAACTATTTGCCCCTGTCTGAAAACGATGGAAGCTCGACACAGCAATACATGAAAGTGGGTTTGCTGTTGTTAAGTAAGGGGAAATAACTTCCAAGATACACAGATGGCATCTGATCACATACCTTAACCAAAGATTAATTCCATGTCTGAAATTTCAGATAGTTGTTATTTAATTGTTCTAGCTCACAAAGTACTCGCTGTTGTTGTTGCAGGTACAACTTTTGTAGGCACACAAAATCAAACAATGCATGGCATGATGGGAAATCTTATATTTTCACATGTGAAAATATAGGAATGAAAAAAATTATTCCATCAATAAGTCTCTATATTTCATACTTAGGTATATAATAACTGACAATATTCCATGCTTTTTATGTTTCATCTTTAAGTTTAACAGAATATTATATTCACTTTTTTTAAAACCAATCTTTAATAAACTTCTCCACAGACATTTTAGGATAGTAATGTTTAAGCACAAGGCCTCCTCCATGAAACTGGAAAGTTTTGTTGCAGTTACTTTTTGTAAACATCCACAGTAATTTGTGTTGATATGATATGTGATGAAAAATGTTACTGCCAAGTTAATGATGTCATAGGTGGAACCAGCAAAACAAGTGTATCCCATACTGACATGCAATTGTAGCTTCCTATTAATGTGGGCTTGAGAAAAATTAAGATGTACCAGAATTAACTAAAGAGTAATTGCCCATTATTCTAAATACCTTTGCTTTTTTAAGGATGTCATCCACATCATAATTTAATGCACTTCTTCTGAACAGCCCCATGCTGGGTATTATCTGTCTTGTAAGCTGCTGAAAACTGGAGAAAACAGCAAATGTTTAATAAAAAAAATTATGTGATTCAGTGAATAACACAATGAAAATAAAGATTCAAATACAAATATTCACCAGGAATTGGGTGAAAATGTTTTGCATTACATTATCTTCATAATGAAAAAAACTACAGAAGCAGACCTGCCAACCCTGACAGGACCGTCTCAGTATGGCATTTGATTGTTTTTCATTATGTCTGACCAGTATTGAGTAAGGTGTAACAAAATATCATAAACTGCTACTGTAAAGCTGGAAAACATTTAAAAGTTCAGTATTCAAAACCACAGGAGTCTGACGTTTTATCAATAAAGTACGATGAAATCTCTGACAACACGAATCACCTTATTGGTAGAATCAATTAACACAAGGAGTGGAAGTGTGACCTAAACAATCCTCTCGATTCAACTTTTTTCATGCATCTTTTATCTCTTCAGAATTGCAAGAAGATTGAAAAAGATACACATATCCATTCAAAATACAGTAATGTACCAACGCACAACTGTCACACAAGCATTGCATGAAACTAATCCGAAGAATTAACCTTTATTTTCACCATTACGGTCACAAAGTGTTTCTACAAGACTCCATCAGACAGAAGTAGCTGATTTCACCAGATTCTACCCTGCAGTAAATAAGCATTAGGGTCTAATACTCATACTGATCAAGGCGCAGAGTCTGTGTTGTCGTTTTATACTAGCGGGTCCAGCATCCATCCTCGCTTTAATAGTTGAATTGTGATGACGTCATCAACTGTCATTTCTACTATCCTAACTTTTACTAGATATTTCTATTCAGGAAAATTATATATAAGATTATCATATGATACAATCTGAAATAAAGGGCAAGTTAAACATTTTGTGAAATTACTTTCAAGGTGTTATTCATCCTGTGGTAGAAACAGTTACTTCTGCCTGAGTTAGTCCTGTAGAATGACTCTGTGACCATAATGGTGAAAATAAAGATTAATTCACCGGATTAGGTGCATGTGATGGTCATCTGAGAGTTATGCGTTGGCACGTTTCTATCTTTTGAATGGATATATGTATCTTTATCAGTCTTCCTGCAATCACAAGAATCTGAGTATTTCTCTTTATTCTTCAGTGCCAATTATTAACACTTTATAAGAGGCTTATTTTTCATTTTGTGCTCAACATGTATCACTTACTGCATCCCATTTTTAAAAAAAATCTATAATCAACAGTTTGATCATGCAGACGCTTTGCATGAAACAATATGTGCAGTCTAAAGCGTCTGACATATTGTTGAAAAGTTAGTCTGATTCCTGGACTAATTCCACTAATTCTAATATGAAACCCAGACCTAAATCAAACGAGGATGAACAAATTATCCGGACTTTTCAGCAAGAATAAATTTTCCGTAGTTTTCCTTTTATTCCTTAAGTCTGAATTTTAAGGGTCATTTTCGTATAACTTAGGCAAAATCGTAAGAGTTGGCAGGTCTGCAGAAGTTTGCTAGAAACCACAAGTTAAATAATAACGAACTAGAAACAAAGAGGAAACAAACAGCATTAGAAATGGTACCTGATTATGAAACCATGGTTTTTCTCCAACAAATAGTGTATCAAACGATAGCTGAAGTCCTTGTAGATTTTATTTGAAGATTAATAGCAAGAAGGAAAACAATGTGGACCGTATTGAAGACTTGTTAGGATACAAAGTTAGGAATTTATTAAGATTGGAGAGGAAAATGTACACTTTATGCTAGAGAAAGGAAAGCTCAATTTTTTAACAAATGAAAATATAGCAATAAAAAGTCAATATCAACAATGGATTGTAAATTTCTGCTTTGTGAGAAAAAAATTGATTTGATAAGGAGTTGATACACATGACTTGGCCTGATGGCCTAAGCATATTTCTACAGCGTATTAAACTAATTTTTTCTGCCAGATGGAACAAAATACATATTGTAGTTTGGTCTATATAACAGTCTGTGCTATCTGTTCATACAAATGACACTTTTTTTAATCACAGTTTTTACATGCACTAGAATGTAAATTTAGCAAAAATAATGTGTGCATTTTGCCTACCCTAGCAACCTCCCCACCCTCCCATGGTAAAACAAATAACAGTTTTGCCCAGTACATTCAAATGCTTAGTACATTATCTATATTAACCATTATATATATATATATATATTTTAAAAACAAAATACCTGCCTACCCTAAATTTAAAACCAGTGCAATAGGAAACACATATTTTTTGCCTTATTGATTGATTATGTACATGTGATATGACCTGCCCTGTACTTTTAAATGTGACAGTTATACTGATACAAACAATAAAGATTAACTTTGGTACTCTGCATTTTCTTTGGGACTCCTCAAGATATATGACAAAGTTTCCTCAACTAAGGAATATGATTTAATTAAACTTTGTTCCCTTTTCTTTAATTATTATTCTAAAACTGCTATTCAAAATAAAGGTAAATAAAGAAAATTGCAAAACATTTACAGCCCGTATTTCTTTCTTTATCAAAGTTTGAGTACAACTGATGATGCAAAAATAGAAAGGTGAGCAAAATCACTATATAAGCATAGATACAGTGATATACACTTACTGAGCATAAAAGGGCAACTTTATAGATACCAAGAACTGAGTTTTGTACAGAAAAATACAAAATTTATATGCTGACATGATTTTTTATTTCCAGTCAAGGCATGCTTGCAATTAAACATTTAAATGTTCTTCAATAACTATATATTATACAGTCAAACATAGATCTTAAGGTCGCAGAGTACGATAAACGTTTGTCCTATTTGGAAAGATATCATGTGCAACAAGATTAACCTTTCAAGTGACATTCGGACAAGAGGTTCATAAATACATACACTGTTCTTAAAGATCAGGTGCAAACATATTGCAACACATAGTTATTGCCGTACGGCTATGTACTCTAAAAATTATGACTCAATGCAATGGTTACCACAGTAAGATATTATTCATTTATATCAATATGACAATAGTTTAAACCCCTGTTCACAGATACATAAGACAAAAGAAGCCATGTTAGCAAACATCTCTAGCCAAAATTGTTCAAAACAGGGTTTGTCTTACACACCCATACACTGTGAGCAGATCACAAGAAGTGATTAGATCTAATACATTATTTTTTTTAAAGCCTTATGACTATGGCCTAATAGATATTATTCCTTACAAACAATTTCTGCTCATACTCTTCCAACACACACATAAACATATGAATTTACATTTGTAAAGCTGAGGTAAATCTGATCAAGTGTCAAACAAGTCATGGGTAGAAAAGATAGATGACAGGTACTGAAGTGACACAACATTTAAAGTTTTACTTTACATATAAACTGAATCCTATGCATGGAATGCACAGAACAATTCCTATGCAAGACTTTGGCTGTTGTTATCCAATCTCAATTGTGAGAATTACAAGCTAACTTCAAATTTATTAAAAAGCATTTTTCATGTGACATGCAGTCAGGGCTAAAATTCATGTAACTTTATTATAGTGTAGTATATATATATATATATATATATATATATATATATTATCTTAAGGTTTACAGTAACATATGTCTCCTAGAAAAATTGACAAGTTTGTGGACAGAAGGAAAATTAGGTACATTTGATCTGTCACTCAATGTTTATATCCCCTGTGTCACGTATCTAAGCATCAACATTTAAAATATTTCACATTCCTTTCAGGCCTGAAAGTTTCAAGTCATATATCATTTACGAAACAATGTAATGCTCATACCATCTGGAATCATTTTTTTTCAGAATTTTCCTTCTCTGAGATCTGAAAATATGCATGGAACATATAAAGGATTATGGTGTGTTGAGTACTGAACTAAAAGTTACCAAACTTTAGATGCACTATACCTATAATCAAAGTTAGCTTAATGTACAAGCATGATAAGAGTGACATTGATATTTTAATATTTAGTGCATGCAGTCACTGACATCAACAACAAGAAAAGTCATGCAGTAAAACCTGTCTTGAGAGACCACTGCTATGAGAGACCACCTGTCTTGAGAGACCAGGATCTCCATGTACAGATTTATTGATTATATAGTATTATGACCTAATATGAGAGACCACCTGTCATGAGAGACCATTATGTTTTTGCAGAAGGGATGGTCTTACATGACAGGTTCCACTGCACCTAATTCTTTCAGTCAGCAATTTTAGAACAGTAAATAAAAAAGTAACAGCAAACCAATATGAAAGACAAAAACAAATGGGCAAGGTATACTATTACAACAGTAGCACAGAAGATACTGACAAGACAAAATAACTACATATTTCATTTCATACAGTCTATCAAACTGATTGACCCACTGGAGAATTTGTGTTACACAAGCTTGGTGAACAGAACTAGTCATCAGCTAAGTCCACTCATTCAATATATGATATATAGCATGTACAATTATATCCATGTTCATTTAAACATACATACATACATACATACATACATACATACATACATCTGCCTCAGATGTGGGAGGTTATGGGATTGAACCCTGGCCAAGTCATACCAAAGACTTATAAAAATTAAGACTTATAAAAATGGTATTGGCAACTGCCTTGCTTGGCACTCAGCATTAAGAGGTTAGTTTTAGGACTGGTCAGCCGGGTATCGGGATAATTTGACTGGGTGAAACAATGCTATGTGTCTGTAGCATGATGCCCCAGTGCTAGACATCACTATAAACTACCACACTGCACACATCGTAGTGATATGACCAAACCTGTTACAGCTACATTAAAAATCTAAATTACACACACATGACATCTGGAAACATGGAGCAATCAATAGTTAGAGTCCCTTTAACGCCCTCAAAACACTGCAAGTACCCACTAAATGTACTAATCTACTGTTGAAAATAAAAGCCCCTCAAACTAACCTTCAAAAATAGTTGAACTACCTACATGTGGTTTCTCAAATTTAACTTCCAGTGTTCTGCCCCCTGTCAAATGCACATGATTGGACAATACTCCCTTAACTCCATAAAAGGCTGTAGGGCCTTCCTTTATGGCAACTAATGTGTAAGTTACATCAGCAGCTAAATGACAGGATGTTTTAAAGGGGAATGTACAAAAATCTGAAAAAAATCCAGCCTGCATTTGGATTTTTGAATCAAACTTCCATTCTCAGTTTCATGCAACGACACTGTATATAGAAATGACTGTCCTGCGCTGCCATACAATGAAACTCCTTTCAGTGCAGCACCTGTGTTAACAATGAAATTAATCCTATCTCCATTCATTGCATCAGATTTCCACGAGGGATCAACCGGTTTTCTAAAAATCTTTTAACCAAAACATCATGTCCTGTTCTAATACACCTTGAAGCAACATTTGCCTTAATTCCTTGAACATCAATAGGTTCCAAAACTGTAAGATACATTAAAATTTGGTTGCTTACCTGATTTGGCAAAATATTTAGTGGAATGCATTTTGTTATGAAGTTCTCAACACTCATTGATAAAAAACGAATATGGCCAGAGAGTTTTTCCAAGGTGGGCTCCAAATCCAGTCTGATGTTCTGCCCACAGAATCAAGTAGTCAAACAATAATTCTTCATGCACAGATAAAGTGTCACGAGATATGATTTGAATAATCAAAGCTAATGGCAAGGTAAAAAAACCCTTCAAAATTACACAACAAATTTTCCATGTTACAGTCAATAAATTCTAAACATTTGTTATTTACAGGCAACAAAGAAAAACTTTCACTAGTCATTAATATTGTGAAAACATTGTCACAGGAAATACCATCAACCAAAAAATGAACACATTTCTCTAGCAGTTCACTAACACCAAAATAATCACAACACTGAATTGTATCATGTATGTTGGACATCTGCAAAGGAAAGTTTATTCCATATATAAATTTAACCAAATATTTAACAATATCCTCTGGAAACATGGAGCAGTCGATGGTTGGTGTTTCCTTTGTGGTCCATCTAGACTTAAGTCTTCCCCTGAAAAAATCACTGTTCATCAGAAGGACAACCGAATGACACTTTAGAATTGAACCACTTTTTAGTTTCAACTCAACATCACAATACTCCTCCACATAAGAGCTGATCTAAATTTCATTGCAATATCCCTCATCTTGTTAAGTTGGGGAATTCTGAAAATGAAATACAAAGGTAATCAGGGATTTACAAATTTTAGAAAAGTCAATTTGCACGGGGCATGCTGACTGGAAAATTGAAATAAACCTTGGAATGGTGGTGCTTGCCCAGGCATAATATCCAAGCATCAGTAAATAAAACAAATTATGGTAAATTTTAAGGAAATCAAATTACATGTCTTGAAACTTTGTGTTTCCTTTGTACCCTGTTGTCTCAAACCACATACTGATAGTTATGTTATCATATATACATAGTTGGAAGAGCAAAAGCAGACATGTACATAAATAAATGGATAGGTAGAAAAACGTTTGGAAATAATACATTTTTAAGAGAGAAATAAAGCAGGACTGTTTATATTGTTTGATTTATACTGAAACTATATGATTTGTTAATGCCTTTATTTAACAATTATCATATAGTCACCTTCAAAGCAACATGCATCAAAATATCCAGATCCTACTTGTGAGAGTGATTTGAGAACACATTTTTGTCCATTTAATTGTTTGCCTAGCAGTAGGTATGAAGTCTCCAGTAATTATTATGTAAATAACATATCATAAACGAAGTCTGTGTTTGCTACATTCTCCTAACACAATAAAACTTTGAATGAAATCCTCCTGGTAGTCAATTGTTAGAGATGAATGCCTTTTATTTCCATACACATATTGGTAAACAAAGGCCACAAGTTGCACTTTAGCAATTAACACCTAGTGGCCATAAAAACAGCCATATTCATCAAAACAATCTTTCTGAAAATATCTTACAACCTGCCAGAGGCCAACTTACAACCTACAGCTGGAGAATCTCTGATACATACAAATATTATGATTTCAATGTAAATGATAAGTTAAAATACAAATACTTACTCCTTATTTATCAAAACTTGTTTTAAAATAAATATTCTTATTATCATATCTTGTGTGTGGGAAAATGCAAGACTGACCTTGACATTCACTACAATGTGGAATTGATACGTACAATAGATGAACAAAACTAGCTAGAAATGTGTGTGTGTGATTTGGATTTTTGACATAGCTTTAACAATTTTTCTGTCAAATCGCTACGATGTCTGCAGTGTAGCAGTTTATACCGATGTCTAGCACTGGGGCATCATGGCACAGACATGTAACATGATGTCCCACCCAGTCACATTATCCTGACACCAGGCCGACCAGTCCAAACACACCTCTTAATGCAGAGTGCCAAGCAATGCAGCTATTAATACCATTTTTGTCTTTGGTATGACTCGGCCGGGGATCAAACCCGCGACCTCCCGCTTGCACAGAGTTATTGTATTTTGCCGATGTTCAATAGCATTTCTTGTATCTCTCTGACAATTATGTGGACTTGACCACGGGCCTGTGCCATGCCTGAAATGAATTTGAGCTTGTCCCAGGAGTCGGGCCTGTGCATTTGTAAATACCTAGTTATGCATAAATATTCCCTACCTTCAAATATTATCTTCATTATTTGATAATTTACCTGAATAATATAGTTTACATTTGAAATGGCATGTACATTTCATAATGTGTTTAATGAACAGAAAGATACTTTCTAACATGTACAAAACTTAATATTTCCTACCACACTGAAAGTGTAATTAATACAATCCCACTGGTTGGGACAAATCGGATTGCCTGTATACCAGCTGAGGAGATGATATTGAAGACTCTTATCATACCAGAGATGAAACAAAACATCTTCATGTAAATGGTGTGAACATGCCCAATCAATATGATCAGATTGCCGAGATCTTACTGTATCACCTTTGGCACAAGTCAACATGAGTTCATGGTTCATCATGTCAGATTCCCATGCTTTATTACATGTACTTCTCAAACTCCTTCCTGACCATGACACAGGGGTTGTAACGAAAAATTCACATGGACTGTAAAGGTATCAAAATATCCCCTCTAACAAAGAGTGTTACATATTACTTTGCCATGGGCGCACATGAAAACAGTCATGAAGCCAAGATACCCTGTGTCAAAGACAATGGGTATACTAGCATGTGTTTCGAGCCAGTCTTAATATTCTGTAAATCCTGGCAAATTAACATGTAATGAATTTATTGTCTCATATAGACCTTTCCTGTAGACAGTGCTTACATAGTTATCTCCTCCTATCTGATTGGTGTCAGCAATAGCGTTAGCTATTAAGGTGCTGACGAAGCCTAGTTATCAAGCATGCAAACTTTGTACTTTTGACTATGACAACAGATGTGTTAACCTTACACACTTATTTCAAATTAATTAGTAATTCATCTCATATAACTAACACAACCAGTACGATCAGTATCATTTAAAAGCAGATTCATAATGCACAAGTTTATCAATTTTATGCATTACTCTTTGTCCTCTATTGAGAGGCCACTGTAATCGTAATGATTTAGTGCTGTAAAGAGTTTCACATTTTGCTGTGTGCATCTAAAAGGAAGAAGTTAATTTAAATATTTATGGTGTGATGCTGTTAATAGATATCTCAAAACAAATAAAATAAACTGTGATGGATAAACCAATAAAATACAACATTGCTTTATTACATGTGTTTACTGGATTTGTTTTATTACATGTGTTTGCTTGATTTATCTCCATGTTACATCTGCACTATACCAATTTACTTTTATCTGCTTCATTCTTTCTTCATTCACTTTTTCCTCAGTAATCATAATTACAAAGAGGTACTGATACACACTCAATATTCATATTGATACAAATATTTACTCACTGAAATAACAACTAACAATTAAATAATCAAGTATGACACAATGCAGTGGTTTTGACAACAATTTAGCAATCGATAGTTTTGGTTTGCTTCTTAGAGAAGGTGTGTTTTACAGGAAGGGGTGATGTTGAAAAGAATTTTTCAATTGGCAGCATGCTTTGTTAATTTAATTACTGCGTAAACAAGGTTACAGGATAAGCATGGTAGAAGCAAATATCTTGTCTCCCATTATCAAATTATATTATGCGCAGGAAGGGGTGGTTTTGGAACAATAATTTAGCAGGTAAAGTGGTATTATTGTACGAGTACTAGATTTAATAGGACCAATAAATCATGGTCCTAATTCGTGCAGTAAGAAGACTTTTAAAATTACTTAAGTCATATTGTGACTTGTTGACCTTCTCTTTTTCATAACACCAATAAAAATAATTGTGACAATTTAATCTCTGACTTTTTATCCTACACCTGTCTCATGACTGTAATAATCAGAATTGTGACTTTTTGTCCTTTGACCTTCAGTCCTATAAAAGGTTATCTAAGTCACTATCTCCTCTCTCCCACTCATTGCACCAAGATGGTTGTAGAGCAGTAATTCAATGGGGGTAGGAATTTTAAAATACTTTAAAGTGTTCTCTTGTCAGGTCAGCTCAAACCGCATCATTCGCAGATTTAAGGTGTTATGTGCACTTTATCTGAAAGACCATAACTGACTGGTGATTGTAATATATAGAGCATGTGTCAAAACTATTTGGCATTTCGCATTCGCAGATATAATGTATCATTATTTTGTTTTATTTTTATCCAAAAGCAGCTCTTAAGATTGTTCAATAATTTGACAGTTTTTTTAAAGCAATTGATCATGTCTGAAATTTAAGGACCAGACTTGATCTGGTCCACTAAAATGGGAATAAATGGGAAGAAGACTTAATCAGCATTGCCCAGGGATTATATTTTATTAACTTTCTGATCATGCTAATCGTTTGTAATTACAAATTACTTTTACCGTTTTACTATAAAACATCACTTATCTACATACATAAGCTTTTCTGTTGAAATAACTGCTTGAAATAATCACTAGTATTCAGAATCTACATATAGGAAATAATCATCTATCAGCAAACTACAGAAGAGAATCAGCACTTTATCTATATGTCATACAATTATTTGTTTCATGTTCATAATAAATTTAATGTCTGTATTTTTAACTTTCTAAATAGAAGTTTTTTTAACTCTGCTGTGTATTGCAAGTTGTCATATGGCAACTTACACCCTACTTGTAAGTCCTATGCTCAGAGAGATGTTGCCAGGATCTTAACTAAAGGGAGAAGTTTCTTTCTTGTCATAAAATAAGTAAAACAAAATGGGGTGGGGGGAATTGCCACAATTCAATATTTACCTAACACTTGAATAGCCCTCTCTCTTTCTTCCTACTAAAACTATGTTAAAGCTCTACTGAGATCACAATCTTCAAAAGATGTTGCCCATATTTGAACAAGCAAGTTGATTGTTTCTGACCTTAGCCTGTTCCTTATCTGTCCATATTGTTCTGTACTTAGAACCCACTTTTACAGTCTGCTGCCTGAAGCGGCATATGCGTAAAAAGCTTAGACAGATTGGAACAAGTTTAGCAACTGCTCCTAAATTTGTTAATATTTCTGCATAAAAACTGTTCTGTATTTAGACCCCCTTTTACCGTCTGCTGTCTGAAGGAGCATGTATATATATATATATATAAGTAGGTAGCTTTGTCAGCAGAAACAACATAATCAATTGTTCGTTATGGTTGTTATGTACAATCTTCAACACTTCACGTGTATTTTGTAAACTTCTCCAAAATAAGGTTCTTCACTAATTTTTCACTAACATAAGCTCTGCCCAAGTTTTGCTTTCTTGAATCAGTGCTATAATGACTACCGTGCCATGTTTACTATCTGTTCCATAAGGCTATATTGTCATTTTAAGATTATTAATGTCATAAACTGCTTTTTCAGACAGAGGTATTATAAATCAAATAAATATCTTTACTTATTAATTTCACTCTTAAATTCTATTTATTAAATTTGGCTTGGCTCATATACTAGGACTATATGGTTTTGTAACAATAGATCCCACAGAGCAAACTTGTTTGAAAATAATGAAAACTGCACACTTTGACACTGTCTGGATTTTAATTCAACTTGTTATTCTGCCTATCTAAATTTGATTTTCCCATACCACTAAAATGGAGGACAGTGACATGCATTCAGTTTGCTCTTGTCCATCCAGCATGTACATCAGACTCCTATTTAACACCATTTTTGGGGTTCAAAATCACTCCCTGGCATCTCCATTAACATTTTACCAGCTCCAATAATCTGATATGCTTCCTAACTTTAAAAAGAAACTGCCTTCATCACAGTCATCCGCCAGTATTTACAAAACAAAATCATCATCTAAAGATGAATCACAATGAGAATCAACCATTTTGGGTTTTCTAGGTAGGCTGTATTATAAACATGCATTTGTAAACCTCCTTGATGCAAGGTTCAAACTATGATAGAACACTTGTACTGGGGTCCAACCACTGGGCCGCTCAAATTTAGTTTAATAATCATTCATTTCAAGCTGAGGAACCCAGATGTGTAAACAGTAATGAAAAATAAAAACGTACTGTGACTTGCACTGTAATATCTTCTACTTGTGTGACTTAAATTGTGACAAGCACTTTAAGTCCGAATGGCTAAATTAAAATTATATACTGTGCAACGTACATTTTCATATGTGAGCCATTAAACATATTCGTGGGAGTTATCACACACCACTGGTCTCCAAGTGAGCGAATTCATGTGAAGTTTGTGCGACTTACACAATCACATTCCCTGGCAGTTTATCTGATGATCTGCTTATGACCATGTGAGAGTTCTTATACCTTGTTTCAAACAATAAATTTTAACAGAAATACTGATTTTATATTCTGATAAATGTCCAAGCATATTTATAGATCTTTATTTAGCAAGCTTTCAGGATATTGTTGCACACTACACTGCCAATGTCTCCTTAGTTTAACAAATCCCCATATCTTGGTCATGATACAAGATGAGAGGTATATGGGTGTATGATGGAAATCTAGACCAACAAGTTCTTCTCCACTTCTTTTATTTTCACGTAGCTAAGATGATCAGTGACCACCAGTCATGTCTGATAATGGAAAATAAAAGAGGCAAAATTGATCAAACACTGCACCATATTCCAACAACCTGTTTAGAACTTGAACTGAAACAGAATTAGCATTATATAAATATTCTAGGCTTTCAAAGATGCTGGACTCACAAGAAGATGTACACATAATAAAATGATAATGTAAACTATCATTTGCATATATATATATATATATATATATATATATATATATATATATATATATATATAGCAAAGATAAAATGACAGTTTTTTATACCTTAAATAGAGTCTTTCTCAAGAGAACAATATAATAGATTAACAGAGACAAATAAAAATAGTAATACATGTAAAACAATAAATATTTACATTTTGACACAGAGGGGAAAATCTATCCAGAATAGTGAAAAGGTCTCACCTGAAATCTGGAATAAAAACAAAAAGAAATAACTGCATGCAAATTTATGGATAGCTGATGCAGGCAAATGAGAAATGAATCAAAGCTACCTGCACAACAGCAGCATGCTGTTGTGGGTGAAATAGTTGTCTAAATTACTGCAAGGAGCTTGTGTTTCATGTGGCACCAGCTATAGCTGTGCATTAGTATTCACTTATAAACTTAAATTATGGGTATAAATGCCATTACAAAAATCAAAGATATGAAGTATTTAGTTACAATATAACAGATGGTGGTGGGAAACTATAATATCTATATAACAGGGTCCAATGACACACTAGCATAATAGTGGCTTAATGGGCCAATTACAGATAAAGCTATGCAAAGGTAAATACAAAAAACCTATGACAAAAAGATATATTGAAGATAAACCCTTCCAACCAAGCATAAGTGTTTTAATAGCCACTAATTGTAACCAGTAGGAAATCAGGGAATAATCTTTAATCACCATCAAGTACCTATGGCTTTCCATAATAGACCCTGATAAATTAATAGGTAATGAATTTTTGTTTCATATACCTTTTTAAGCATCACAACAACCCTTTTGGACAAATTTCATTAGCGTTCATTTTGAATCTCGTAGGCCAAAAAAATTGTGCGTGTTTCAGTTGCTTGACCAATCTTGTTTTTCATTGCCAATCATGGCACTCACCCACCCCCAATCCATAAAAAGCAAAAACAAAAATGTAAAAGAAAATTCTGAAATTAATTTATGCATTGAGTTGATTTAGCCCAGTACTTAAAGTGTTAGTACATTGTATAACTAATCATTAAAATACATATAATGTTTTAAATACATAAAAAAACTCACCTACCCTAATTTTAAAACTAGTGCAATAGGAAACGTTTGTGGTGGGAAGGCCTTATCTGCCACTGTTGGCTATGCAGTCTATTCTTTATAAACAATTTTTTAAAAAAATTCAAGTTGAAGCAGTTATTGTACATCGCCTGCACTGACCAATCAGTGTAATTTCATTACACTCAGGCCTTAACAAGGCTGAATACTTAACCACTGAACACAGTAATTCTTTTTTGAATATATATCAAAAAGTCATTTCATAAATGTTTGTAATAAATTATATATGTATTTTTAACTTAATACAATGAAGTTTGTTTAACTCTGCTGTGTACTGCAAGTTGTCATGTTGTGACTTCCTCTCACCCAGTTTATAAATCTCGCAATAAGTCCCCCTCCCCCCATGAGATACTTAGCCTGGGACGCTGTATTATCGCGGTACATTATGTTCTTACTGGTACATATTAAAACTGTTTTGATATTGTTGCTTACTTTTAATTTGTCATGTTTCAATGACTTTCCCTCTTTCTATTCCTATAAAAAATCTATGTCAAACGAAGCGCTCAAATGTAAATAAAACAGCATACGATGGCTGACCCAGATTAACGTACCATGGGGGAACAGCTCTATATTATTGCGGTATTTGCTCAACTTACGTATGGTAGCACACAAGTATTATAATAAAAATAAAATACGACTTACCTATGAGAAGATATGTCCACGCTTGTACTGGTTTAGTGTTTCCACAATAAAGGAAAGGATCCAATGATAAAATCTAACACACAAATGTAATTCAAGTGAAATCCATGCGGAATCTATGAATAACAACATTACAAATTAAATGCAATAATTATTTAACTTTATATGAATTTTAAATGCAAAATGGGCAAAGAAATGTAACTATATAACAACTATTATTAATATTATTATGTTTATTATTAAAATATTACAGATTTAAAGAAAGTTTAACTGTTATTATATTCTTATGATCAGGAACAACATTTTGTGAATGTTGGTCCATATTGGCTACCATGAAATGAAATTGCAACCTTGACCTTGTAAGAACATGTATGTCACCATCAGTATATGACCTATAATTATTAAACATCAGACGATACACTGAATATATTTCGTAACCAAAGCCAATGCAGATATAGCATGCTCGACTGAATTTTTTTTATATGATGATCAACATAATTGCATGAACTTTACAAAAACGTGATCTTCATTCTTTTTCATCGTAAAGTTATACAAACTGTTGACATTTTAGAGGAAATTGTGCTGTAAGATATTTGAATCCTTACTGCTACAGCTTTACATCTGTAAACAACCACTAGACGGCGTGTGTCCAGAATTATTCGGAAAATCCCTTTTGCCGCGATAATATAGAGCCCGCGATAATACAGCGTTGGACTAGAGCTTGTATGGAAAGCTGCAGGTACCCGACGGTAATTAAAATTTTTTCCTATATTTTTATATAGGCAACAATTAGAGGCTCCGACAACAATTAGCGGCTCTAAAATGACGGTGATTACAATTTTCCCTATATCTCTATATGGACTACAATTAGCGGCTCCTACAACAATTAGCGACTTCTGCTACAATTAGCGGCTCCTAAAACACTTTTTTAAATCTACGGCTCCATTAAAAGAAATCACAATTAACGGCTCCAAAACAGCTGAAGCTCAGTCTACAAACTACAATCACCGGCTCCTTCAACAGTAACGCCGCTGATAATTTTGATCTCCGGCTTTACTGCCGAACGAGATTTCAACTCAAAAAACGAGATCTACTAAGCTATTATCATCGCCTCCTTCAGGTGGAGCTCTACAGTTTCGTATTTTGCATAGGGGTTAGAATTTTAAAGAAAAAGAATTCTCCCGGGTTTCCTCACTAGTTATACTGGCTATTTAAAAAAGACCTTGTATATCCTAGGTATTGTTAAAAGAACCTTTAATTCCCTTTATTTTGGTGTATGATTGATGGGTGTAATATTAGTTATAGAGTATACAGCTTGGCCTTACTCCAGATGTGCATCTTTCAAAAAAGTGCTAGCTCCACTTGGTCATTTTCACTTCCTGAAATTCAGAGGTAAATTGTAAAAAAAAGAGCCGATAACTTTTTTTTACATTTTATATATTTGGTAATTCATTCATTGCACTTTCAGAAGCTGTTATTGTTTAGTCTGGCAAAATTCATTTTCCCTATTTTAATAGCTGCTAAGGAGAGTGTACTTTAGACAAATTCAGGCTCAGTTTTGGAGCACAAGGAAGCAGTCATTTTAGTTAGCAGTGTGCTAAGATCATTTAAAATTTCCAAAAGTACAATATCCAAAGAAATGTCAGTCACATTACATCAAAGTAGCATAAAGGTTTGCCAACATTCTCTACACTGTGCATGTTTTAAATGCAAACAACTTCACCTTACGTACGTCACTCTTTCAAAAGAACATAATAACTGGTGAGCGCCCCCTCAATAGTAACGCCGCTGATAATTTTGAGCTCCGTTGTTACGACCGAACCGACCGAGATTTAAACTCATAAACGAGATTTTAATCACGTGCTTTCATATTCGGAATACTACCATCTTATCCGCATCAGTGTGTTTTAGTTGTATCGAGAGAAGTTTAATATTTGCTTTAGTTCAAATTTCTGTCATTTCAAGAAGCCGTTTTTGTTGAGTAGCCACGTGAAGGTCAGTCTATCAGCGTCATCAGTTTTTAACATTGTTACAAGGTATTTTCCATTAGTGAAGAATATTAGCTTGCTTTTTTTTCCACTGCAAATATTTTGCTATGACCAACAAGTTCTCGTGTATCTGTACAACACTAGACAGACCTCTAAATTAAGTATCTCATGGGGGGGGGACTTATTGCGGGATTTATAAATGGGATGAGAGGAAGTCACAGCATGACAACTTGCAGTACACAGCAGAGTTAAACAAACTTCAATGTAGAAAGTTAAAAATACATATATAATTTATTACAAACATATATGAAATGATTTTTTGATATATATTTAAAAGAATTACTGTGCAGTTTATTATCAGTGGTTAAGTATTCAGCCTTGTTAAGGCCAGAGTGAGTCCAGCATCTTTGAAAGCCTAGAGTATTTATATAATGCTAATTCTGTTTCAGTTCAAGCTTCTTGGCCAATGCGTGCAGCTTTTGGTGTTGTAGCCACATCAAGATCATCTTGTGCAGCATAATTCATCGTTTTTCAGCATTGTTGCAAGGTAATTTTCCAGTAGTGATGAAATATTAACTTGCTAATTTGGTGCATTAATGATAACAAACAAATATCTAGGTAAGACCAACAATTTGTCATGTATCTGTATAATACTGGACAGACCTTGAAATTCAGTATCTTATGGAGAGTGCAGGTCTTTGAAATTTCTCTGATGAGATGGGCATCTAAACAGGTTGTTGGAATATGGTGCAGTGTTTGATCAATTTTGCCTCTTTTATTTTCCATTATCGGACATGACTGGTGGTCACTGATCATCTTAACTATGTGAAAATAAATGAAGTGGAGAAGAACTTGTTGGTCTAGATTTCCATCATACACCCATATACCTATCATCTTGTATCATGACCAAGATATGGGGATTTGTTAAACTAAGGAGACATTGGCAGTGCAGTATGCAACAATATCCTCAAAGCTTGCTAAATAAAAATCTATAAATATGCTTGGACATTTGCCAAAATATAAAATACAGTATTTCTGTTAAAATTTATTGTTTGAAACAAGGTGTAAGAACTCTCACATGGTCATAAGCAGATCATCAGATAAACTGCCAGGGAATGTGATTATGTGAGTCGCACAAACATAACATGAATTCGCTCACTTGGAGACCAGTATATACTGCATATATATATATATTTTTTATCAATGCCTTTATTTAGCGTTTACATGTTCATTCTTCTTCTGCATATCTGGCTGACCACTCCGGTGGCCTAGTGGTTAGAGCATCCGCCTCGGATGCGGGAGGTCGCGGGTTTGACCCCTGGCCGAGTCATACCAAAGACAAAAATGGTATTAACAGCTGCATTGCTTGGCTCTCTGCATTAAGAGGTTAGTGTTAGGACTGGTCGGCCTGGAGTCAGGATAATGTGACTGAGTGGGACATCATGCTACATATCTGTGGCATATGTCCCAGTGCTAGACATCAGTATAAACTGCAGTGCAGACATCGTAGCGATTTGACGGAAAAATTGTTTAAAGCTACGTCAAAAATCCAAATCACATGCACACACATATCTAGCTAGTTTTGTTCATCTATTGTATGTATCAATTCCACATTGTAGTGAATGTCAAGGTCAGTCTTACATTCCCCCCCACAAGATATGATAATATGAATATTTATTTTGAAAGAAGTTTTGATAAATAGGGAGTAAATATTTATATTTTAACTTATCATTTACATTGATATCATAATATTTGTATGTATCAGAGATTCCTCCGCTGTAGGTTGTAAGTTGGCCTCTGGCAGGTTGTAAGATATTTTCAAAAGGATTGTTTTGATGAATATGGCTGTTTTTATGGCAACTAGGTATTAATTGCTAAAGTGCAAACTTGTGGCCTTTGTTTACCAATATGTGTATGGAAATAAAAGGCATTCATCTCTAACAATTGACTACCAGGAGGATTTCATTCAAAGTTTTATTGTGTTAGGAGAATGTAGCAAACACAGACTTCGTTTATGATATGTTATTTACATAATAATTACTGGAGACTTCATACCTACTGCTAGGCAAACAATTAAATGGACAAAAATGTGTTCTCAAATCACTCTCACAAGTAGGATTTGGATATTTTGATGCATGTTGCTTTGAAGGTGGCTATATGATAATTGTTAAATAAAGGTATAAAAAAAGCATTAACAAATCATATAGTTTCAGTATAAATCAAACAATATAAACAGTCCTGCTTTATTTCTCTCTTAAAAATGTATTATTTCCAAACGTTTTTCTACCTATCCATTTATCTATGTACATGTCTGCTTTTGCTCTTCCAACTATGTATGTATGCAGTTGAACTCTACATATTTATCTACATGTAATTTATATATATGACAACATAACTATCAGCATGTGCTTGAAGGAGACAACAGGGTACAAAGGAAACACAAAGTTTCAAGACATGTAATTTGATTTCCTTAAAATTCACCATAATTTGTTTTATTTACTGATGCTTGGATATTATGCCTGGGCAAGCACCACCATTCCAAGGTTTATTTCAATTTTCCAGTCAGCATGCCCCGTGCAAATTGACTTTTCTAAAATTTGTAAATCCCTGATTACCATTGTATTTCATTTTCAGAATTGCCCAACTTAACAAGATGAGTGATATTGCAATGAAATTTAGATCAGCTCTTATGTGGAGGAGTATTGTGATGTTGAGTTGAAACTGAAAAGTGGTTCAATTCTAAAGTGTCATTCGGTAGTCCTCCTGATGAACAGTGATTTTTTCAGGAGAAGACTTAAGTCTAGATGGACCACAAAGGAATCACCAACCATCGACTGCTCCATGTTTCCAGAGGATATTGTTAAATATTTGGTTAAATTTATGTATGGAATAAACTTTCCTTTGCAGATGTCCAACATACATGATACAATTCAGTGTTGTGATTATTTTGGTGTTAGTGAACTACTAGAGAAATGTGTTCATTTTTTGATTGATTGTATTTCCTGTGACAATGTTTTCACAATATTAATGATTAGTGAAAGTTTTTCTTTGTTGCCTGTAAATAAATGTTTAGAATTTATTGACTGTAACATGGAAAATTTGTTGTCTAATTTTGAAGGCTTTTTTTACCTTGTCATTAGCCTTGATCATTCAAATTATATCTCGTGACACTTTATCTGTGCATGAAGAATTGTTATTTGACTACTTGATTCTGTGGGTAGAACAGCAGACTGTGGATTTGGAGCCCACCTGGGAAAAACTCTCTGGCCATATTCGTTTTTTATCAATGAGTGTTGAGAACTTCATAACAAAATGCATTCCACTAAATATTTTGCCAAATCAGGTAAGCAACCAAATTTTAATGTATCTTACAGTTTTGGAACCTATTGATGTTCAAGGAATTAAGGCAAATGTTGCTTCAAGGTGTATTAGAACAGGACATGATGTTTTGGTTAAAAGATTTTTTAAAAAATCGGTTGATGCCTCGTGGAAATCTGATGCAATGAATGGAGATAGGATTAATTTCATTGTTAACACAGGTGCTGCACTGAAAGGAGTTTCATTGTATGGCAGCGCAGGACAGTCATTCCTATATACAGTGTCGTTGCATGAAACTGAGAATGGAAGTTTGATTCAAAAATCCAAATGCAGGCTGGATTTTTTTCTTCAGATATTTGTACATTCCCCTTTAAAACATCCTGTCATTTAGCTGCTGATGTAACTTACACATTAGTTGCCATAAAGGAAGGCCCTACAGCCTTTTATGGAGTTAATGGAGTATTGTCCAATCATGTGTATTTGACAGGGGGCAGAAAACTGGAAGTTAAATTTGAGAAACCACATGTAGGTAGTTCAACTATTTTTAAATGTCAATTTGAGGGGCTTTTATTTTCAACAGTAGATTAATACATTACTGGGTACTTGCAGTGTTTTGAGGGCGTTAAAGGGACTCTAACTATTGATTGCTCCATGTTTCCAGATGTCATGTGTGTGTGATTTAGATTTTTAATGTAGCTGTAACAGGTTTGGTCATATCACTACGATGTGTGCAGTGTGGTAGTTTATAGTGATGTCTAGCACTGGGACATCATGCTACAGACACATAGCATTGTTTCACCCAGTCAAATTATCGTGATACCCAGCTGACCAAGCAAGGCAGTTGCTAATACCATTTTTATAAGGATTTGGTATGACTCGGCCAGGGTTCAATCCCATGACCTCCCACATCCTAGGCAGATGTATGTATGTATGTATTGTTACGTGTAGGCTCGTGCAATAATAACAAGAGAAAAGAGTGAAGACAACAAGTTTTGTATATTTTAACAAAATAATTTATTTCCCTAGGAAACAATGTAAAAATTGGTAAATAGGACTTACGGTTGGTGAATATAATCCAAAATTTAATCCTAAGAATGAAAAATATAAGTCCTGTCACTAAATAGTTCTATTAGAATCCAAGTTCGAATCTCGACGACGTTCTAATATGGAAGGCGATGATGTCAGACGTGGTCCTTGTACAAAATAGCAACAATTCCTCAACTGAATCACAGTTTATGTTTCCGAATAATTCCAGAATAAATTTTCACCGAATTTCTTTCTCCCAGAATTCATAAAAAGTACACTCGTTTGGTTTTCTAGAGAATAAATTATTAAATTCCAAACACAATTGAATTTCAAAAACAATCTGGTTTCAACAATAAAATAACCTATCTGGCCTTCTAGGTGTCAGGAATACAACTGACTGACGAGCGCTCAGAAAGGGTTATATATTCACCCTAATTATCATCCCGTTCTCGCGAGATAGATTACGTGGTCTCTTAACACTCGAATAACGCAATAAGAAAAATGAAATTCGTCACGTAGAAAGAACCTCTATCTATTATCACTCTGAAATAAATAAATAAAGGAAAAGTTTATCTGACTAGACGAAATGACCTTGGCAATAGCCAATCGTTCTTGCGTAGCGCTTATTCTACCGTGGACCAAGGTAAACTAAAAATATTACTAATGTAATACGTTTCATGTCTTAGATAAACAGAATTACTGAAAAAGAATTTCGAATCCCTGCAATAATCATTACAATAAAATGTAATGAAACAAAAATAAAATAATTTTTTTTTTTAAACTAACACACAAGCAATTTAATTACATATACGTAACAGTATGTATGTAAGTTTAAATGAACATGGATATAGTTGTACTTGCTATATATCATATATTGAATGAGTGGACTTAGCTGATTAATTCTGTTCACCAAGCTTGTGTAACACAAATTCTCCAGTGGGTCATTCAGTTTGAGAGACTGCATGAAATGAAATATGTAGTTATTTTGTCTTGTCAGTATCTTCTGTGCTACTGTTGTAATAGTATACCTTGCCCATTTGTTTTTGTCTTTCATATTGGTTTGCTGTTACTTTTTTATTTACTGTTCTAAAATTGCTGACTGAAAGAATTAGGTGCAGTGGAACCTGTTATGTAAGACCACCCCTTCTGCCAAAACATAATGGTCTCTCATGACAGGTGGTCTCTCATATCAAGTCATAATAATATATAATCAATAAATCTGTACATGGAGAAACTGGTCTTTCAAAACAGGTGGTCTCTCATATCAGTGGTCTCTCAAGACAGGTTTTACTGCATGACTTTTCTTGTTGTTGATGTCAGTGACTGCATGCACTAAATATTAAAATATTAATGACACTGTTAACATGCTTCTATTCTTACGTGTAGGCTCGTACAAATTTAACAGAAGAAAAGAGTGAAGTCAACAAGCTTTGTATATTTTAACAAAATAATTTATTTCCCTAGAAAACAATGTAAAAATTGGTCAATAGGACTTACAGTTTGTGAATATAATCCAAAATTTGATCCTTAGAATGAAAACACAAGTCCTATCACTAAATAGTTCTATTAGAATCCAGGTTCGAATCTCGACGACGTACAAATATGGAAGGCGATGACGTCAGATGTGGTCCAATGTACGAATATCAACAATTCCTCAATTGAATCACAGTTTTTGTTTCCGAATAATTCCAGAATAAATTTCCATGAACTTCTTTCAGAATTTTTTTATAAGAAAGTCAACTTGTTGAGTTTCCAGGAAAATAAATTATTAAATCCAAAAAATCAGATGAAAAACAAACAATCTGGCAACAAATAAAAATAACACCTTGTTCCTTCAAGATGTTAAAATGACTCTGCCAGAAGAATATTAAGAATGCGTATTTAAACCCCCAAAACATCATTTCAAGTCTCGCGAGATGGGTCATGTGGTCTCTTACTACAAGAAATCGATCACGTACGCCAGTGTAACCCCACTTAAAAACCAATCATAAACAAACGTTGCTTACACATGGTGATCACGCAAGGAAAGTATGGCCCTGATACTGACTAATCATTTTAACTGCCTGTTTACGTTCTTGCCAGCCCAAGACGAACTAGGTTAACTAAAACGAATTCTCATGTAACACTTTTACGTCTTAAATAAATAACATTTAGTAAAAGAAAATATCTAATTACTGAAAAAGAATTTTGAGTCCTTTCAATAATCATTACAATAAAATGTAATGAAACAAAAATAAAAAAGAATTTTAAAACTAACACACAAGGAATTTAATTACATATACGTAACACTATATTAAACTAAGTTTGATTATAGGTATAGTGCATCTAAAGTTTGGTAACTTTTAGTTCAGTACTCAACACACCATAATCCTTTATGTTTCATGCATATTTTCAGATCTCAGAGAAGGAAAATTCTGAAAAAAAATGATTCCAGATGGTATGAGCATTACATTGTTTTGTAAATGATACATGACTTGAAACTTTGCGGCCTGAAAGGAATGTGAAATATTTTAAATGTTGATGCTTAAATATGTTACACAGGGGATATAAACTTTGAGTGACAGATCAAATGTACCTAATTTGCCTTCTGTCCACAAACTTGTCAATTTTTCTAGGAGACATATGTTACTGTAAACCTTAAGATAATATATATATATATATATATATATATATATATATATACACTACACTATAATAAAGTTACATGAATTTCAGCCCTGACTGCATGTCACATGAAAAATGCTTTTTAATAAATTTGAAGTTAGCTTGTAATTCTCACAATTGAGATTGGATAACAACAGCCAAAGTCTTGCATAGGAATTGTTCTGTGCATTCCATGCATAGGATTCAGTTTATATGTAAAGTAAAACTTTAAATGTTGCGTCACTTCAGTACCTGTCATCTATCTTTTCTACCCATGATTTGTTTGACACTTGATCAGTTTTACCTCAGCTTTACAAATGTAAATTCATATGTTTATGTGTGTGTTGGAAGAGTATGAGCAGAAATTGTTTGTAAGGAATAATATCTATTAGGCCATAGTCATAAGGTTTTTAAAAAAATAATGTATTAGATCTAATCACTTCTTGTGATCTGCTCACAGTGTATGGGTGGGTAAGACAAGACCCTGTTTTGAACAATTTCGGCTAGAGATGTTTGCTGACATGGCTTCTTTTGTCTTATGTATCTGTGAACAGGGGTTTAAACTATGGTCATATTGATATAAATGAATAATATCTTACTGTGGTAACCATTACATTGATTCATAATTGTTAGAATACATTAGCTGTACTGCAATAACTGTGTTTCAATATGTTTGCACTGGATCTTTAAGAACAATGTATGTATTTATGAACCTCTTGTCCTAATGTCACTTGAAAGGTTAATCTTGTTGCACATGATATCTTTCCAAATAGGACAAACTTTTATTGTATTCTGCGACCTTAAGATGTATGTTTCACTGTATAATGTGTAGTTATTGAAGAACATTCAAATGTTTAATTGCAAGCATGCCTTGACTGGAAATAAAAAATCATGTCAACATATAAAATTTGTATTTTTCTGTACAACACTCAGTTCTTGGTATCTATAAAGTTGCCCTTTTATGCTCAGTAAGTGTATATCACTGTATCTATGCTTATATAGTGATTTTGATCACCTTTCTCTTTTGCATCATCAGTTGTATTCAAAATTTGATAAAGAAAGAAATATGGGCTGTAAATGTTTTGCAATTTTCTTTATTCACCTTTACTTTGAATAGCAGTTTTAGAATAATAATTAAAGAAAATGGCAACAAAGTTTAAAAGTTGGGGAAACTTTGCCATATATCTTCAAATAAAATCTATTGTTTTTTCAGATGTAAAAGAAGCAATATCCAATTATTTCTACAAGGACTTCAGCTATCGTTTGATGCACTATTTGCTGGAGAAAAGCCATGGTTTCATAATCAGGTAACATTTCTGATGCTGTTTGTTTCCTCTTTGTTTCTAGTTCGTTATTATTTAACTTGTGGTTTCTGGCAAACTTCTGCAGACCTGCCAACTCTTACGATTTTGCCGTAAGTTTTACGAAAATCGCCCTTAAAATTCAGACTTAGGGAATAAAAGGAAAACTACGGAAAAATTATTCGTGCTGAAAAGTCCGGATAATTTGTTCATCCTCGTTTGATTTGGGTCTGGGTTTCATATTACAATTAGTGGAATTAGTCCAGGAATCAGACTAACTTTTCAACAATATGTCAGATGCTTTAGACTGCACATATTTTTTCATGCAAAGCGTCTGCATGATCAAACTGTTGATTATAAAAAAAATTTAGAAATGGGATGCAGTAAGCGATGCATGTTGAGGACAAAATGAAAAACAAGCCTCTTATAAAGTGTTAATATTTTGCACAGAAGAATAAAAAGGAATACGCAGATTTTTGAGATTGCAGGAAGACTGATAAAGATACATATATCCATTCAAAAGATAGAAACGTGCCAACGCATAACTCTCGGATGACCATCACATATACCTAATCCGGTGAATTAATCTTTATTTTCACCATTATGGTCACAGAGTCATTCTACAGGACTAACTCAGGCGGAAGTAGCTGTTTCTACCATGGGATGAATAACATCTTGAAAGTAATTTCACAAAATGTTTAACTTGCCCTTTCTTCAGATTGTATCATATGATAATCTTATGTATAATTTTCCTGAATAGAAATATCTAGTAAAAGTTAGGATAGTAGAAATGGCAGTTGATGATGTCATCACAATTCAAATATTAAAGCAAGGATGGATGCTGGACCCGCTAGTATAAAACGACAACACAGACTCTGCGCCTTGATCGGTATGAGTATTAGACCCTAATGCTTATTTAGGGCAGGGTAGAATCTGGTGAAATCAGCTACTTCCGTCTGACAGAGTCTTGTAGAAACACTTTGTGACCGTAATGGATTAGGTTTATGCGATGCTTGTGTGAAAAGATGCATGAAAAAAGTTGAATCGAGAGGAGTGTTTAGGTCACATTTCCACTCCTTGTGTTAATTGATTGTACCGATAAGGTGATTCGTGTTGTCAGAGATTTCATCGTACTTTATTGATAAAACGTCAGACTCCTGTGGTTTTGAATACTGAACTTTTAAATGTTTTTCCAGCTTTACAGTAGCAGTTCATATATTTTTGTTACACCTTATTGAATGCTGGTAAAATATAATGAAAAACAATCAACGGCCATACTAAGACAGTCCTGTCAGGGTTGGCAGGTCTGCTTCTGTAGTTTTTTTTCATTATGAAGATAATGTAATGCAAAACATTTTCACCCAATTCCTGGTGAATATTTGTATTTGAATCTTTATTTTCATTGTGTTATTCACTGAATCACGTAATTTTTTTCATTAAACATTTGCTGTTTTCTCCAGCTTTCAGCAGCTTACAAGACAGATAATACCCAGGATGGGGCTGTTCAGAAGACGTGCATTAAATTATGATGTGGATGACATCCTTCAAAAAGCAAAGGTATTTAGAATAATGGGCAATTACTCTTTAGTTAATTCTTAATTTTTGTCAAGCCCACATTAATAGGAAGCTACAATTGCCTGTCAGTATGCATGGGATACACTTGTTTTGCTGGTTCCACCTATGACATCATTAACTTGTTAGTAACGTTTTTCATCACTTATCATATCAACACAAAGTACTGTGGGTGTTTACAAAAAGTAACTGCAACAAAACTTTTCAGTTTCATGGAGGAGGCCTTGTACTTTACTTGTACATTACTATCCTAAAATGTCTGTGGAGAAGTTTATTAAAGATTGGTTTTAAAAAAAAAAGTGAATATAATATTCTGTTAAACTTAAAGATGAAACATAAAAAGTATGGAATACTGTCAGTTATTATATACCTAAGTATGAAATATAGAGACTTATTGATGAAATAATTTTTTTCCATCATGCCATGCATTGCTTGATTTTGTGTGCCAACAAAAGTTGTACCTGCAACAACAACAGCGAGTACTTTGTGAGCTAGAACAATTAAATAGCAACTATTTAAAATTTCAGACATGGAATTAATCTTTGGTAAAGATATGTGTTCAGATGCCATCTGTGTATCTTGGAAGTTATTTCCCCTTACTTGACAACAACAGCAAACCCACTTTGATGTATTGCTGAGTCGGACTTGCATCGTTTTCAGACAGGGTCGAATAGTTTACAAAATGACAAAAATGTAAGTTACTGTGACAGATTAGGTCAACCTATTACTATCGCTTTCTTAAGTCATGTATATTTGTATAAACAGGTTATGAAAATGAGGTGAATTTAAAAAAAGGGGTTGGGGTGAGCTTTTGTGCAGAAGAATGAGTTTACTTTTCAAATTTTCGATTCTGGAGCAATTGTTGTATATAATAAAAAGAAAATTTTCTTTTCCTACATCAATACCAGATATATTTTATCTTGTGGTACCAAAACCTATATATTTTAACTTGTGGCTTTGCAACTCATTAAAATATCATGTTTTTGGTACCACAAAATGAAAATGTATCCAGCATTAATGTAAGAAAAGAAAATATCCTCTATTTGCTTCATCTTCAAGTGTAGTTGTTTATACATATAGTTGAAAGGAGCTAATTCAAGAAAAATTAATACAGAAAAAAAATTCAATCTCCTCCCCGATTCCTTCTGGCTGCACACAAAATTCATGAATGACAGAGTAAATTCATTTAGAACTGTTATACTTGTGACATCACAAAAAATTAAGTTGATCACTGTTCTCACTTGTCTTAATTTCTTTTCTTTTACAACATGCATGTTCAAACTCCAGGCTGCTTTACAGTTTCATCCCCTTATTTACATTACCGAGTGTGACTTGAAAAATCGCTAATCTTTCCAGCACCTTGTATGAAGTTGTACATGTAAGACCATAAATATGTCATGGCGAATGAGCATTAGTCCTCTGATGATAGTTATATTGGTGATGCAACAGTACATGCATAATACCCCAGATTATCTTGTAATTAATAACTCCTATTTTTTTGTTTTGGACTCCATTTTTTTCTAAGGAATAAGTCTTGACTCCAACTTTCCAGATTCCCTAAAGTTCCATGCTCAGTTTCATTGATGCATTCTCCTTAAACCTGGTATAAACCAATTTATTCTCAGATTTGATCAGTAAACATTAGTCTTGCATTTTATTCTCATTAGAATACAGTATGTTGAGTGCTGTACAACTTCAGTTATGTCATCAAAGCAATCATCTACTCATTTCAGGAATGAAATATCTAGAGTGATCACCATTATGGATCATTATCATCTCACCTCTCTATGCATGGATTTGATTTTTGGGCTTGGCCAATGTGGGTACATGAGAAAGCCAGTAGCCTGTCAGTAGATCTTCCCATGGTTTTCCTGGGTTCTTCCTCCACCAGTTAAACTGGCTGCCATGTATAGCCTATCATGTGCTGAAAAATGGCAATAAAGCAGACAAGAACAACAAAAGTGAAATATTTGAGTAGTAATTGCATTGTTTGATTCAACTGTTTAAGTACTTCACTGTGTTCACTGTTATGCAAAGTGTTACACTTATTGAAGTTCCATTGAAAACCGGTTAATTGAGTTTCTGGTTGATATTTTTGTTCATATTCTATTTTCAGAAAGAAACAGAAAATGGGTGCAATGGGTGTGAGAACCTGAGAAGAACACTGAAAATTAAATACTGTATAAAAATAACAAGGTAACTGTGTCCTTTCATTTAAAATTATTTCCAGTTTATTGTTTTAAGTATGGGGGACATTAGCCAGTTACTTCCCCCTGATATTCAAGGTAGCACTTGCAAGTCTTGTCGACTTTGTCTATGTTCAACCGATACTCATGAATTTCTGAATTGTGGTTGTCGTGCCTCAATGAAAAAATGAGTTACCTTTATTATAGACATTTTATTATAGACATTTCCTTTAAAAAGGATGGTCAAATTGATCAGTCACAGTGTGAATGTGGTGTTTAAATTTTTTGTTCAAATGACTATATGTCGTTACAATACCTTGCCCAGGTTTAGTGCTTTCATGTTGTCTTGACTACGATCATTCATTAAACTTTCTTATATTGTGTATTGTTTATTTTGGAATATCAATGGTCTTTTGTGTGCAAAGTGTTGTAAATAACAGAACTGTTGATATATCTTCTGTCTGCAGTATGTTTTATGTATACAAGCAGAAATCACATTAAATTATAGATGTTGACATGGGAGATTTGTAATTGCATTGATATTGAAATTTACACCAAGTACAAATTATTATTATTAATAATAATATTATTATTATTGTTGTTGTTCTTGTTCCAGTGCATCTATTATCTTTTCAGTAGTGATAATAATAATAAATTATTATTATTATTATCACAAATCTTCCCAGTATTTTATCATAATGACACATGTTTATGTTTTAGCTATAGTTCTTCTTCTTCTTCTTCTTCTTTTTCTTATTATTATTATTATTATTATTATTATTATTATTTATGGTCACTACTTCATGAGAATAACTGTTGTTAGAATGCAAATACCACAATAAAAAAAATTATCATTAAAAAATAAATAAGCATACCATGATGGGTTACAGTTTCGTAGTCATCTTTAGTAAAATGTTGCTTGCAAATGTAGCTGTATTTGTTTGGTGGTGACCACTTTTTAATTGATGCTCTGCCACGTCGTATGGCATGTGTCCCAGCATTCTTTATTTTTAGGAAAGACATATCCACCCTTCTGTGATTAGTTTTTCAGGAATGAATTAATACTTTTTGTTATTCAAATCTCAAATGTTTACTGCACAACAATAGACCTGCAATGTGAGACCAAATCAAAAGTGTTCTGGATGAGGGACATACTTGCCAGTAATGCTATCTAAAAATATCCATGGGGAAGACAACTGGTTGATGTCCTTCGTTACATTGGCTTTGATATGCTTATAGGGAAAGAGGGGAGATAATAACAATATCAGTCAGTAAAAGTCAGTAAAGTTTAACAGGCAGGAGTTTTTATGACTTGATTGCAAACATATACATGCATTGCAGAAATAATAAACGTTTTTGTAAAGTATTGTTATGGTTCTTTATGTTGTAATGTTTATTTTACTGTTCTGAAATGGACCTGTATGTAGGGATTTAGCCAGGAGACTTAAAGATATAATTTTCATTTTTAGGAAAGCAGTTTCACGACAAATGAAAATATGTACATTCATTACAGACTGCCAAATATTTGGATATAATTTTAATTGGATTTTCGATTATTATCTCTAGGACATACAGTGGGTGTATAATGTACAAGGTGCTGCAATTTTGCTGGGGTGGGGGGGAGGGCTTCTGGGCCCAAATACAGCCAGAATTGCGGTGTAAATACTTTATACTATTAGTTTCCAATATTTTTGTAACAAAAATCAAAATCAGGAAGAATTCCCAATTTTAGTAGTATTCATTAAGGTTTTATTCCCAACTGATGAAATTTAATTTTCACCAAAATTGAAGTGACCTATAACCTAGAAAAATCTCTTGTTTGTGTAGTCTTCAAAGAAGTTGGTAACATCTTCCTTGGTTAACCAACCGAGTTTCTGTACATAATTTCAGGACCATTTTAAACATTTAAAAGTTTATGCCGGCTATAGCAATTATCCATGCTGAATGATTGCACTATATGAGGCATCCTGTGTTTTGTTTTATTGTTTGTATGGTTTTTCATTCTTAGTAAGATGATTTTATTTTGGTTGCCTTTCTTGTATTTTCTGTTACAGTTTATTTTACCACTGGATAAAGACTGCATTGATAATATAAATTGCACATCACTATTTCATTTTGCAGAGAATTTGCCAGAGACATTGTACGAGAACTCGATAAGAATGGTGTAGAAAGGAGAAAGAGAAGAAGGCTGCGTCGAAGACAATATATCACTAAAGTGAGTTACAGTGGACAGTACTGCAAATCTTTTCATCCAGTATTCACATAAATTGACCCCATGCAAACATGAAATATTGTAATAAATTCTTTCTTAAAAATGGAATCTTTTCATTTGAATTGCTTGCATTCAGGGTACATCAGATTATTGTGAGCGTTAGATTACATGTAAAAAAAAAGTCCTCCAATTACATCAGTTTGGTTGGGAAATCTATCCATAATAAGATCAGTAAAAGTTTATTCATCATAATAAAGCAGAATGGTTGTCAGTTATTTGTTCTTAATAAAAAGGCTTTTCATGCATGGTTTGCATTAATATTAGTTAGCGTTTGTCCCTTTGTGTGACACGATTATAATTTGAACTTTCAGGGGGTATGTGACTTACAGTCAAGAAATATAGCAGATGGATATTTTACCGACTTAGGATTCTTTTGTTTGTCAATAGGTTTTTTTTTCAACAAACTGTTATTTATGTTGCGTGTTTAAATTATGGCATTTCTTTTCGATACACACCAAAACCAGTGTATACCTAATTAATCAGAAAATGTGATGTTAGCATAAACTTTTAATATTGTTCAATTTTATTCAGTCCTTTCCACTTTCAAAGCATGGTTTAAAATGTTTTCACATATTTATCAAGGACTGCAGTTTGTATGTGTGTGATACATTTTAATTTTGAAGTTTGTTTTTTATGGTCAGTGTAATTATCTCTTTCAGGGTCCAAATTATGTATGGCATATTGGTAAGTAACATGATATTATTACAAGCTTTCTGTGAGAGATGGCTTGCAACTGAATGGCACAGCATGATGTGATATGTAAGCAGTAACCAAGTGTGCTGCTTTGCTTGGTTGGACATGATTTGTGGCTAGATAGGTTCAGAGAGCTTACAGAATTTAAACAAATAAACAAATTTCTTAGCATTTTCATATCACATCAATGATTCCATGAATGTTTCTGTTTGCATTGCATTATTCAACAACAAACATTCTGAGAAAATAAGAGGCTTTAGAAAGTAAAAAGCAATATACAAAGGTGCTACATAATCCAGAGGATGCTAATGTTGTCGTATTTGTCATAATTTTAACCATCTCTTAAACAGTAGCATTGGCAATGACAGTGAGTAGTAATAATTTTGCCTATTATATATTGAATTTACGGAGTTGTATACCGTCATATGTACATAATACATAATGTTGACAATAGAAATATAAAATTTTTGGACATGACTGGATTTAGTCTGTAGATGTGTACAACACTATTAGAATGTCATATTTTTCACCGAGAAAAGATAGGCTATGCTACACACTTTTCAGTCTTGAAATATACATGTTCTTATTTCAATATTTTGCTAATACGATGTTATATTTCCTTTTTTCAGATGGGTATGATAAATTAACACCATATGGTATTGGCATACATGGATGTATTGATGGGTATGTATATTCAATAGTTCTATTGTAATATTGCAAAAATAAATTGAAGCACGAGAATCTAATTCTGTACAAGTCTTAACACCCCTAAAAAGATAGCTGTTGGATTTTTTTGTATATTTCCTTCATTACAAGTATTTTGATATTATAAAGAAAATCAATTGAATCTTAACTATTAAAATATCTTCTTGTAAATATAATGGCAGTATTTTTTAATTACACCATGTTAACTTACAGAGGCAGTGTAACGTTCCCTCTCTTGGTAAAGAGGGGTGGTTAATAGATTTGGCAATCGTTATCTAGAGGATGACCTCCCTCGACGTTATTGCCTGGTATGAGTGGATAGATAGAACATCAACAGAGAATTGAGCAAGACTATTGAGAAGAAATAATGCAATATGAGCCCCCTTAAACAAGACAAATAAAATTAATTTTAATCAATTAATACTTAAACTAAAACAGATTTACATTAATGGAATTTAATAGCAGTGTTCAATCGGATTCGTTCATCATGGTAACGAGTGGTGAAAAAAGCACAATGTCCACACCTGATTTGCATCACCTAGCATTGCTTTTTGTCTTGTTTCTGTATATCCAATGTCTTCCCACCTCCACGTGTATACTTTGTTCTTCAATGATCTTTCTACTCTGAACTCTTCATTTCTTTCCGGACTCCCTTATTTCGGTCTGTCCTCGTCTGTTCCAGAGAGAGCGTTTCCTTAAATGACAAGATTACCACTAAATCTCTATATGTATCACCACCTATACGTATATAAAATTCTCTTACTTTCGTTACTGTGTTACTTACAATACTGTGAAAAGCACGTGTAAATATTTGCTGCATATGTAAATTCTGTTGATTTATTCTTCAATTTCTTATGTTTCATTTCTCTTATGTACATACAGTTCATCTTGACAATTGGACATAGATGTCTTCAATGATAAAAGTATAAATAACCCCACTTTGTGTGATACAGTGTATTTTAAACAATCATATTTTCAGTTTTTCAAGGACGATATTATGGCTGCATGCTGCAATTACCAACAGACGACCAGAGGTAGTTGCCTCCTACTTTGTTGATACAGTTGAGAAATTCCATGGTAAATAAAGTCAATATCAACTCAAATAATGCAAATTATAAAGTAATTTCATGTTCAGTTATATTATTGTAGTTGCAGTTAACATTTTTATTAGTTGTCATTTCAGTGTTGTTCGTTTTTGACAATGCTATACTCGACAGCTATGTATTTTTCTTGGGATTGTAAAATGAGTAAATTTATTGCATTGCTTATTATGTCTTCCTGTTCACACTCAAGATTTTAAAGGTGGGTACACTTTTCTAACAATTGACTTTTATACATCCTTATAAGGAGTTTTTGTTATACTGATGAGGTAATTAAAATTAAATGCCAAAACAAAGCGTTATGGTAAACATTGTATTACGTGAAGAAAGGATATAAGATATTCGGACGCAGGATTAACTGAACTATGTCATTTCTTCTTGGACTATGGATGTAAGCAAAGCTAGATATAATTGGCCGACTAGACAGCCATAAATGATACATCTGTTTGTTTGCAGGCCTGGTGTCACACATGTAAAACTTGCTATTTTGTACAAAACGTGCCTTGTCTCCACTACAATATCTGCTCAGTGGGGCAGCTTTAGAAAGTTTATGATCTATATCAAATGAATCTTTTGCTCATAAATCTTAATTATTATTTCTTAATTGCCCTTGAAGCAGATCCTGGATTAACGTTTGCTTTTGATATTATATGGAAAAAAGTAGCAAACTCATGGTGAACTAGTAATTTTGTTGGGGTCTTTTTCAATAACAGACCATTTCTGTTGTGCACTATACAGTTTGTGCAGTTAACACTAATGTCAAACTTTTGCATGACCAGTTTACATGGTAAGTTGGATTCCTATAAACTTTGTAAACATTTAATAAAATAAAAGTTCTTTTATATTTCTTGTACAGCAATAAAAATACAGACAGTATTTAAAGGCAAAAGAGAACTATAACAACCATCACAAAGGCCGATATAAATTATAATAAATTTTATACATGATGCTTTGATTAATAATGTTATACTAACCTACTTTTCAGGGTGTCCAGTAAAAGTGAGAGGTGACCCAGGCACAGAAAATGGCATGGTTGCTGCAATGCAGATGGCTTTTCATAACAATGAAAATGCTTTTATATATGGTACATCACATGCAAACCAGGTAGGTCTTTAATTGAAAGAAGGGTAATACAGGTCAGTTAGCAATCATTGGAAGTGCCCATCGTTTATCTATATATTAACTGTTGTCCATGATTGTAAGTGTCATTGGTAAGCAAGATACGACATAACTAATTTTTTTCCATGATTGTAGATTATTGTCTATGATATTTGTAAACGTGTCAACATGGATTTGAATTCAGGAGTTTGATTTTCCCCTTAGAAAAAATGTTCCAATTTGCGAGGTAGTTCGCTAAAGGATTTATATATTTAAGTTATTTATTGGAATTGCAAAGTGCTTATTGATACTTTTGGACTTGAGCTCTATTTTGGGATTATTGTGAATTCATTCAAGGACATTTTGGATTATATCATTGTGATACATCAAGATTGTTAGCACATTGGCACATTTAAGACCATTGGTACATCAGCACATTCAAGATTGCATTACAGTCGAAACACCACTGTAATTCATTTGGAACACTTTATACATTTGGACCTCTGAGGACTCTTTGGGATTTATTTCATAATATTGTAAGCTTCTTTTAAATTTTCATGTTTTCCGGGAAAATAAAGTATTTGTTGAATTTTGCTTGCTGGTTTCACTTTCTTATGTTTAAGATCTTAGAGTTATAACACCTTTAAGTTCAGATAAGCATCCTCATCTGGTGGGAAAAAAAAGACTGCTGTGAAAGTGTTCTATATGTTTGATGTTATGAATGCAAGTACAATTAATGTGAATCCTTGTTTATACTTTAATACCTTGTACAAGTTTAAAAACATGGAAAGATTGCAAAAATGGAGCAACTAGGATAGCAATGGCTTCCCATTCCATTTTTGTCTGGTCATAACCATATCTCTGAAAACACCCATGTAAAACAACTTTATGCAGCCTTTTATTGATGACATACTGGCTGAGTTTCATGTTCAGCATTCTGCATCACAATTTAATTGTTGGCGCAACCCACCTTTTTCGCACCATAATTCCATAATAAAAGGAACAAATCTAACATGTTGTAGCAGAAAGAAGCATGTTGCTTTGCTGCTATCCATCTGTACATCATAGGTTCTCGCACAGCCAGGCATTGTAAGCATATCCATACTCTGCTGATGAAATTACAGATGAGATAGCCAGACCATGTCACTTAGATGTCAGATGAGTGACTAAAAAAGAAAATCGTATGCTAAAGGATGGGGGAGGTCTGTAAATGAACTAGCTCATGCATGTGTGTTGCTTTTCAATGAATTGAACGATGGTGGGGAATACTACGACAATGCAAGGCTGACTTCTGGATTAATCATTTCAAGGTAAACAGTTTACATAGGATGAAATACTGCAAACAGTGGCTTTTGGTATGAAAATGTAGCACCTAGAGTCAGTTCTGACGTGTTCATTACTCGTATTTTTAAATGTGAAGCTGTTCATTGTTTTCTGACGAGCATAATTGCAGTAAACATAACACTTCAACAAGGAGTGTATTTCATGTCAAATCTGTTAAGGAAACGGTGTGCTGCAAGTGATCCAGATGTATGGAAGCAAAATGTCATTTGTACCATTAAAATATAAATGTCACTTTGGAATGTGTGTAGCTGTTCTGTAAATTAAACCAAGAGGATTAGACATTGTCATACAGTCCACTTCATCTAATGTGACATACATGACCTCCAAGCTGCTAAATAATAAATTAACCTATCGTAAGCTGTACATATCCTAGTAAGGATACATTCAGTATACCTAGTTCAGTTTCTCGAACAGCTTGAGGTTATAATGTCAAAAGAACTAGATCTCCGTTTTTAAAACATGGGTGTCCCCACAGCAAACAAGGAAGTCCATGTCCATAAAAGATTATAAAAAGCAAGATGAAATTGAAAATAAAAAGCTATAATGATTTAAAAATTTAATTATGTCATTTGCAAATGTATGGAATATATATTCCAACATATGCCCCAATATTTCATCATGACCTTTATTAGTTCCCTAATACTGAGAAAAGTTTTCTCCATTTTTTTCATAAGACTTTAAATTTTCTATCAGAAATGAAAGTTTGATGAACTTTAAATGTCTAAAAGCTTTTATTTGATGTAGACATTGTTAATCAGAAACCTATTGCACTATGCAATACACCTTTTGAAAGGTACACAATATAAACAAAAATTTCATAGATTAAAACTGCAAACAGAAACTTAACATCGAACTGCAATAAAAAGCAAACTTTTGTTATTTAAATTTTTCATTTACAGACATTAGTGAGTGATGGTCATCTTGTCAAAGGCAATCGGATCCACCTGTAAGTTTCTGGTGTTTACTTTGATAACAAATTATACACATTAACAATGGTGCAATTTTTTGTCTTCAATGGTCATGACTAGGCACATGAATAAACACAAACTGCATATTTGGGTTGGTTGTTGAAACTTAGCATTGCCTAAACATTTCTCAGTTTCAGTCATTACATTTGGGTCATCACATCTACATTTGGGTCATTGTCACAACACATTTTGGTGGTCATACTCTATTTGGATCATCATCACATGTATATTTGGGTCATCATCACTAAAGATGCCTACGGGTACCCGGATACTAGGGTACTCACCTGTTGATAATAACCTGGGTAATAAAATGATCAACCAGATACCCATTAAAAAAAAGGTATTCCAAGTTAAGATCGACACACAGAATAACGAACACAGTTGGAGGGTTGTGTCGTGTGCGCATGTATTCATCATGACGGGCTCGCTTAGTTGCTTACAACTTGCACAACCTATTTAAGAATAAATGCTGATAATTAAAGCTAGACCGTCCTAACTTTGTGCCTGTCCATGGTTCATGCACCATTTTTCTCGCTACTTGAACACACTTGTTATGAGATTCTGCACTTATACCATATTATGAAAACATTAACAAAATGGACAACTATACAGAATGCAAGTTTTCACTGAAATACTGAAATATAAGGGAAATCTTTGTTATTTAATAACACTGAAAAAAATCTAATAAAAATTGACCATATGTATAAATATGGTAATTTTTGCATTAATTTTATATGAAACAGTTCTTTCTTTAAAATATTTTGCTCTCGGCATTTACATATTCTAAAAATACTTTCCTTCTTTGATCACATTGATTAGGTTCGCAGAAGCCATCAACTGATTATAGACTTCAAAATACATGTACTCTGTATCATTATTCCAGGTTGTGTCTGTAGTTTGTATATGTACCACTTGTTCAGAGCCATCTAGGAGAAGTGGTAGAAATGTGGAACAGCCATAATATACGTCGACAGAAAATGGGGGATGTAATTAATGGCATTCCAGATATTCTTTTCAGCAATCCAGAAATAACAGGTAAGAATAGTACAAAATTTGCAGCTTAACTCTTTTCTAAATGAACTGTTGTCATTTTTCAAATACCGTACCAACAGTTTTTGAAGGAAGGATATGTTGATAACCATGCCTCTATTTAAAATATAAGCTGTTGGCAATAACAGAATCTGTCTAGTAATCTGTTGACTGCCATTGGATACCAAGTTTTAAATACTGATTTATGCTGCAAAAACAAAAGGGACAACACCTTTTGAATTGTTTGTTCTTTCTGGCATGACAAGCTCCTACTGTTTTCTGTAGCCTGCACACCTGGTCAGCAAGTTCCCAAACAGTATGATAAAAAAAATTAATCCAGGTCATTTTAACTTCTGCTGCTTTCAGAAACTACACTTTCTACTGAAAATGATAACTGTTAGTGTTCTCTGTGAAATAAGAGACTCAGTAACTTGTTTGAATGGACTTGTAGATTTTGTTCATATGCTTATCTAGGCGTCAACATTATTTCATGTACAATTTTTTTTTAAAAGTTCAATTAAAAATGAAGGGCATATTCTTTTAAATCTACTTTGACACACTACATGGTAATTCGCAGCAACATTTGTAAATTTATTATTTTTATATTGTAACTAAATAATGCATTTCAACCAGTCGTAAGCTGTTATTGCAAAGACTTTCAAGAACATGGTCTCTTAAGACATGTTTAATTGAGGTTTATTTATAGTCAGTTACAAGAGCAGAAAAAAAAATGCTCTAAGTCAGGGATGGAATAGATGCTTGGTGAATGTGGCCATTAATGCTGGTTTAACTGAACATAATTACAGAATATTAAATCTTAAAACAGTTTTTTTCAGGAGCAGAGAACTGTTTAGCACCAGTGACAGAGGTGGAAATTCAGGACTTGAAGGAACTGTGTCAAAATAATTACACAGAACTAGATCCAGATTTTATTAGGATTGTACAAGAAGTGACGGAGACTCATCAGATACCAGATGCAGCAGAAGACTTTGATACTGCTAAAAACTTGTTTATTGTTTTGTCAGAAGTAATTACAAAACTGTATCATCAGATGTAACTGAAAAAATTAAACTGAATTATAATTACTATCTTGAGAATTATCTTTACTCCCATGTCACATGAAATGTTTGCTTATTACAACATACATGTACTGAAATATGATTCTAATTATCCGATGACACCACTAGCATGTATCTGAAGCAAACACATAATCTCGTACAGTTATAATTATGGTTTTGTGAATAACCACATTATCTTAAGGTAACAATAAATACAGTTAGGAGAGAGGAAGGGAGAGAGTGAGATGAAAAAATAAATTTTATTCTTGCACACAATTTTCCCTAAGTAATTATAATATGCAATTTGTCACACAGAAAACCAGAGAGATCAAAAGGTATGCAGTAGTCCAAGCCAATGTAATTGCTGTATATACTCACATATAAGCCACCCACCACCTGAACACACTACAAAAAAGTGCATGACCCTTGTATAAACAGACCCGCAACACCAAGATGACATCACAAGATGCATGCAGTAGGTTCTAAATGCATTTATTTAGACAAAATCATATTTAGCACAAATTACACATATACCTCTCATGGGGTTATGTATGATTGTTGCATAAAAAATGGTACAAGTTTATTTTAGAAGTCTGGAAATTTATTAATTTTCTGTTTTTTTATTGTTTCTGTCTAATTCAGGTTTGTGTATAACTTTATCAGACAATTACAGGAATTGAGCATTTGTGGGTTACTGTAACACTTTTCCACCCTTTTGACTCGATTATTGTATGTTTATGCATTAATGCATTAGGCTTTTTATATCAGTGCACCAGTAAGAACGTTTTTATTTTGCTTTGAAATTGTAAATACTTAACTCATTATAATGTGATCTCAGTATGACAACAATGCACAACAATAGAATTTGATTCAATGCTCGCAACTACACAATGGTGCCTCTGCATGTATATTGTACGTGTGAACATGCCCTGAATGAAGTACATTCTGCTGAATGAAGTACATCCCTTGGGTTCAAATCACAGGCACCACTGCACTAAACTTTAATGATATCTTCAAAATACAATAATGTTTGATAAATAATGTTCTGAAATTATTCAAATACAAGTATACAGGGTTCCCATGCTACTGGGAAATCAGGACAGAGTGGGGAGAAATATTTCATTCCTGACCGTGAAAGTCCTCAAATTTTAAGAATACTCATGAAAGTCTGTAAAAACCTGGAATTTTCAGCCACTGCTTGATGACAGAAACAATTATATACTTCAGTCATAACTGATCACGAGTTCAATTTATTGAGTTCTGTCCAGAATATTTAGAGGTTGCACTATGGATCATTTGAGTGCTTACCATAAACGTTGCTGAGTCAATCCAAACTCTCATTGGATTAGATTTATCTAGAAGACTGGCTGTTTCACAGACAGCTCAATATTTGTATCTTTTATTACATGAAAGCTTTGAAAACCAGTTTAGCAGCACAAGATGCCAACATGGCTTTGCAAACATGAATGCTGTTGCCCAGAATCATACTTGCATGAAACTGATATAAAAATTATTTATTTTCCCAGAAATTGTGATTATTAGAATCATTATATCTTTCATCTGCTGAAAGACGAGATGAAACTATGGCATTGATGAAATTTGACCTAGCACTTGCCAATTGCATTGCTAGTTGCATGGGTACAAAAATCTTGCAATCTACACACACACACACACATATATATATATATATATATATATATATATATATATATATATATATATATATATGACATCATAACTCGGTTCAAATATAGAAACTAATAAAAATATTGAGAGTTGTATACTGTTTGCAAATAAAAAAGGGGCCCCGAGTGGTCTAAAGCGCTCTCCGTTACGGATCACTGCCATCTCACCTCTGTCTGTGTGGGTTCGAATCTAGGATTCGGCGAATGTGAATATGTGAGTAAGCTTGCCAGTAGCTTCTCGTGGGTGGGTGGTTCTTTCTGGGGATTTCCCGGTTTCTTCCTCCACCATTAATACTGGCCGCCATATTTAGCCTATCGTGTGCTGAAAAATGGCGTTAAGCCCCACATCAACAACAACAACAAATAAAAAACTACAAGGAAAGAACTCACAAGAATAACTATTTTCATTTAATATGGTTTGAATTTTTTTATTAAAACGATAAATAGGGGCTTGTTGTTGACATTGTGCTACTACTGTAATTCTGATGCCGTAGTGTGAAATTTATGTAGGCATGTGACTAGCAATGCAAATAGCGATTTCTTGGTCAGGTTTCATTTATGCTTTTAGTTTGTCTAGTCTGTCAGTGAATTAAAGGCATAACAATTATAATACTTTCCATTACTGAGAAAATGAATCACCTTCCTATCAATTTTTTATGCAGGTATGACTTGATGTAATATCATTTAAGTTTGCTAAGACCACTGGTGGGGTTTAAGTTAAAATTGCAGTCCAAATTATAGAATCTGAGATTAATTTTCATGTTAAGCTGTTACATTAAACATGTAGCTTGATGTATTGGTTTCAAATCCTAAACCGATCACAGGAGAAACGTGATATTGTTGTCCCTTGTATATTAAGAAATGATACAAGCCCCTATGAGTATCAATGCAGGTTTATTGCATTACAAGGACACATTAATTTTATAGAAAATTCAATCCTTGTTTGTGCAGTAGTATATCATTTTGAAGGTCTTTTTGTCCAAATTGAAATCAGCACTGATGTAGAAGGGTTTTCGAATGACAATTGTCATTCAGCCAGATTAGGTTTAAGTAGCAGTTAAAATGCCCCCCCCCCCTCTCGTTTCCATTGTAAAATGGGTGCTAAAAAAGAGGCTAGAAAAACTTTTAATTCTTCTGATATACATGAATTATGAACTGCTGATTATGCTCTTTGGATTTCACACAGAGAAGTACACTTCATCGAAGCCAGTCAGGGTTCCATCTAGTATGTCTCCCTAATTACAAATGCATGCTGTGTGTTAAATTAAGAAGTAAACAGGTGTGGTTCTGTATTCAATAGCACATCAACACAAATTGGTTTTGGTGCTGAGGCAAATGAAGTAAAGCACCTTGCACAAGGACATATTAGGTAATGTGGGGTAATCCAACAGTAGGATTCCAACCTGCACCTTTTGGTTACGAAGTTGGCATGCTAACCATTGAGTCACTGTAATTCCTGCCTCTAATAAATACTTAAGGTGTGGTATATGATGTGGCCAGTAAGTTCAGCTATGGAAAAATTATACTTACTAATTTCTTCTTTTCATATCTGATGCTGTATCCGTTTATATATTACAAGGTATTGCATACAGTACAGACAAAAAGTTGTTGATGAGAGAAAAGTGTCAAGTTGTACATGGACTAATCTACAATAATTTCTCAGTCCTGACATACAGTAGTTGTCACATGACAACCCAGCTTTTAAAATGCCATTAAAGTTTCATTATTGGATATAGGTCTACTCATTTAAGCAGTAGGAGTTATATCAACATTTCTGCAAATATACAATGGACAAATAATTTATAAATTTATCCTATATTTTGGTTGCAAGTGGAAAAATTAGTTGTACCTGCAAGTAGTCTACTTGTTGATATATAGTTTTTTTATGAAAAGAATACGAAAGGAAAAGGTGATATATATATATATATATATATATATATATATATATATATATATATATATATATATTTCACACAAGTATTAACTGGAACTGAAGGTATGTTTATTAAGATATGCTTGCTCCATTGTTACAACTGCCATACAGTTTAATACCACACAATAGCAACAATGCTCCAGAAAGAACACTTACAATCTTCTTAATCACAAGAACTTCAGGCAAAAGTGCCACTGATGGAGTCCTGCCATCTTCTGTTTCAAGTGGATATGAATGCTCACACCCAAAATTGGTACATTCCATGTCATGGAATGTTGACATACAAACTAGCCCAAATTGGGCTGGAAGATTGTCTGGTCTTATCATTCCTGCTATCCAACTGTACAATGCCTGTAAAGAAACATTAATACTACATTTCTAACTTGTATAACAACACAGCATTGTTTCAGCTGTGAAGGGACATAGTGTCCTAGAACACTATATTTCTCCTAAACTGGTTCCTGAACTGTGTTTTGGAACTAGATTAGTTGATTCCTTGCCTATGTTTCTTGTTATGAGTCTAATGACACTATTTAGCAAATGACAGGTTATACATAGCAGCCAGTTTATTTGGTAGAGAAAGAACCACCAACCCACAGGAAGCAACTGGCAGGTTTTCACACATACCTACACTGGCCAAGTCAGAGACTTGAACCATGTGGACAGAGGTGCGATGTCAGTGATCTGTAACTGTAAAAGCAAGCGCCTTAGACCACTCAGACAACTCCACTTCTCTTTCTCTCATATTACCTTTTTCAGATGCGGTAGGTTCCGAGTTCAATCCCAAGCCAAGTCATATCAAGGACTTTCAAAATGATACTAACAGCTGCCTTGCTAAGCGCTCAACATTAAGAGTTTAGTGTTATGACTAGTTGGCCTGGTGTCCGGATAATATGACTGGGTGGGACATGATGCTACATGTCTGCGACTTGATGTCTCAGTGCTAGACATCACTATAAACTGCCACACTGCAAACATCATAGAGATATGACTGAAAATTGGTCTAAAAGCTACGTTAAATACCATATTACACACACACACACACAGAATAGTAAAGTTCCACTTCACTATGCTTTCTCAAGATACTATTTACAATTGTGTATTGTGTATTGTAAGTCATACAAATGAAAGAATATATGTGTAAAGTAATACACCTGATATGGTGATAGATGTTGGATATATCAATGAAAACAAAAAATAAAACCCCAGAAAATACCACTCTGCTTACAGTTGTAAAGGCAGCCTAATTTGCTGAATGAGTTTAGAGGAGAAATAAGTACGGCTAACAGAAAAGTTGTAATTTTAAGAAACTGACCCTTTGTTGGCAAGCAACAGCTTTTGTAAAACATCCTGCTTTCCTGTTTGAAAGGGTTGGCATTCTCATGTAATTTCATACGACTAATACAACTCCGGATCAACAACACCTGAATGTTCATTAAAAATATGAATCTTTATACTGGTAATGTGAAAAGGACGAGGTTGTGGGGTGTGTGTAAAGGATTGAAATTTCATGTGTTGCATAAAGTTGGCATTCAGAGTCTTGCAGTTTTATAACGATACATACACTATTCATATAGAATCAATTTTCATATAGAATCAATCAAAATTATCAACATTTTAAAGATTAATATTTAGGCAAAGTTTAGTTCAGTAAGCACCATTTAAACAATGATTTACATAAGGCGGTGCAATCACAACAGAAATTAAATCATTTTTCAGTTACATGCTAAGAGCATTTTCTTACAATTAAAGGGATGCAAAAATATACCTTTATGGATTCTGCAACATTTATTTGACCCTCCATGGCCTCATTTGTCGAACCATTAATTATAACAAAATTTCTTGTTTGATCAGTTGCACCTATTTCTGGCAGGTATTCCTTGGCTGCCTACAAAGCAAAACAATGATATAAAAGTAGCAATTACTATTAATTTAAACAATTTTTCTTAATTGACAATATCCACCTCACCTATGTGAAACCATAATAACAGCTGGTATGTACAAACATTACCAAATACAATATAGTATGATCTGTTCAATCTTATTTTCAAGACTCCAAATAAATATGTGAATAGAGAAGTGATTGCACCCAGAAGTTGATTTAAATAAATCTGCCATATGGGAAATATACATGAGGTTTGGACAAAGGGTTTAATCTGAATTAATGAAATCAAGAACAATAATGTTCCATTATAAGCAATTTGGCTATTCCCATTTCTTAGCATTGGAGTATTGTTCCTCGTAAGAGACAATGATAGCATGCTCATAATTAAAGACATTCACACACTCTGTATATAGATTTAATCAAGCTTGTTACATTTAAATGGGAACATAAATGGTAATAAAGGTATTGGATGTATATTAACCTGAAGTTGCAATTAACATTTATTTATTCAATCAGATAAGTACATATGGATACTTAGAAGGACATTTACTTTGCATCATCATTGACTTACATCGTATTGCATTTTCTTCCTGTCAACCACCTGCATCAAAGGTGTTTGGCGCTTCCTGTGACCAATTGTCATATGCAGTAATTCATCTTCCATACTCTGAAAAGTAAAGATATTTATTAAATATGTAGCCTTGTAACTAAATTATACTCGTTTTACAGCTAAAGTGACAAGAAAATAAAAATATGTTCTTGAAAGTCAAATAGCATGACACAATGCCTGAACAATTGATGTATACTCAAGCTGAGAAATATGTACAGATAGACAAAGATAAAACTAAATGGAACTTCCTGGCAGTGCATAAAAACTGACCAAGAACCATCATTTTCAAGAACAAGGAATGTCAATTTACATTGGTCCACATGACCCTAGTCATGTTGTTAGGTGAAGAAGTTTTGTCAATTTATCTCACTGACTGCCAATTTATCTCACTGACTGCTGCTGAAAAAAATGAATCCAATAAGAGTGCAATTTACATTTACATGGGAAGATAATTAGCAACAATCTTTGCTGCATCTGCAAACATCAGTTCTTCCAATTTAAATTGTTCATATGCAAGTTTTACTTTCAGCTCAAGGCATGTGGATATCACGGAAGTCATATTTAATATCAAATGGGTATAATATGCTCTTTTATTGGTTTTACTTGCTACAGGCATCTACTCTATAGCATCAAAATGAGTACTTTTTCAAAACTTTTCAAGTAACCACATATGCCCCACAATATTTAAGTGGATCAACAACCTTTGGCAAGCAAAGATAAATTACCATATATAGCACAGTATATGCCTCCTGTCAGTTTATTAATAATCAAAATATCCATGCACATATATAACATGGGGCAAAATGACCATGACTTTTTAGCCTGAAAGAGCATGTGGTTACATCCATACCCATTATAAAAAAACTGCATTCCTGTGAAGAACCTTGTGTAGACCACAAATTATCATACAGATACCATTTCTCCTTCATTGGATTCCAATCGCAGCTAATTGGAAAAATTTGAGTTCCATGGGTCATTCAAGCAAAACTGATAAATATGATGAAAACAAGCATTCATCATTATGAAAAATGCCACCAGCAGTAATAATGCACTAGTTTCAGCAATATTTATCTAAACATTTCCACACAATATTTATCAAAATGACAAAAGAAATCACCAGAGTGCAGTTAACTGCAATTGTAATTTTGCTGCTATAATAACGTATCTATCGCCGAAAGTAAAGAAAGTTAGCTTTATACTGAAGAGTTTGATATTACCAGACTTGTTTCGAGCAATCTGAATTACTTTAGTCAAATATAAAGGGACCCATGGTGGCTGAGTGATCAAAGGTGCTCACTGTACAGATAACAGACATCTCAGAATAGAAAGGGATACTCACCGAACTCTCAACATCTGATGTACTTCTTGATACACTTGTAAGGAATGATGCAGCTACCTTTGTTGAAGACTCAATATCTGACATGGCTGTAGGTTGCAGACTTGCATCTTCCTTTTGTTCTGTATACTATAATAAAGGTAAAGGAAGAATATAGGACTACTGCAACTTATTATTATAAGATAAAAGCCAACACCCCATGAGGTATAAATATAAATATTGCTATTATAAGTGGCAAAAATGCATAACTTGGGTGTAGGAAGTGTAATCTATATATTACATGCCAGAATAACAGTACATACATAAAAGATACTCTTTTACTACTAACCTGGTTCTGCAGCTGATCAAAATTATTGTAACAAAGGGCAAAATCCATATAGATTAGAACCAGAATACAAGCACAAAATAGGCTGTAAAATTATTGATATTCAGCACTCACTTCAACTAGTCTATCTGTAACTTTTGCTGAATCATTGCATGATAATGAACTGGAATTCTGCAATGATCATGGTCATTTGCTGAGAGTGCTTTAAAACTTTAAAAGAAGAATATGAAAGTAGTGTATACTTTCATATTCTTCTTTTAAAGTTTCAAACCAGTGTTGATTTTTCCTTTTTTTCAGAGTATTGTTTTCAAGCATAAAAAGATCCATTTGCTCTAACACCTTCTGTCATATAATATCCACAACAGACACCATAAATCATTTCACTTAACATCTGGCACCATTTTCCTGAAAAATACAGACTGGATAACTAGCTACCTTATCAATAAAATGAATTTGTTAGGTAAAGTTCACTTCTGAAGTAACAAGTCTATTTTCTTGGAAATGGGTCATGTACAGTTGCTATTATTAGCAAAACAAGGAAGGTACTCTGAAACTATTTTTATGCAGCATATACTTTATTAAGAATCCTCTGAATTTTATATGAGTGGAATTAAAGAGATTAGATGGGTAATGGTTGGCATGTATACTGTAAGAACAACGTTGATGGCCATTGATTGCTTTATTATTTTTATTTGGGGGAAACCAATTCCCTAATACAGTCAAATATCCAAAATACAAGTTGTACTGTACACTGTACTCTTAATGTGAATCTAAAAACCTTTACTCGTCTCACTGTTACAGTATGTTTCTAAAATATGGTTTCAATTGTAGAGAATTAAAAAACTATTCAACATAAGAAAACCTACTAAACTCGACATCCACATAAACATATATCCAGTATATTGTCCACTGTTTACCGAATCATGAATACACATTTTTTATTTGCTTAGGTTAAACGATTCCAGCGTGCATAAAGGCATCAAATAAATTATACATACACAAAAAAAAGCAATTTCAAAGCAATGTTACTCTTACAAATAAAATGGTGTAACAATGTGTGCATTAGATCACATACAACAGCATCCACAACTTTTGCAAAGCATTACCACTGCTTATTATAACCTTCAGTTGCCTACAAAAAGTGCCCTTTTACTCCAGTCATCAAATGTCACACTTACAAACATGCACACACACATACATAAGGCATGCAGAATGAATAGACACTGAGAAAGGGAAATCAACTCTAATTGTAAGAATATGATACACTTTCTCAGGATTCATTAAATATCAATAAAGATTCTCACCAAACTATCATCAACTAATGCTGGGGAAGGTACAGCTGATTTTGTTGATTTGCTCTTTGCAGGGAGTTCAAGACTTGCATCTGCATTCTGCTGATTCTACAAGAATAAAGGTAGAGTGTAGGTCCTTTATAACTTTTTTAAATAAGTAAATTGATTTAACTCTTTTCATTACCTGCACTATTTTCAAAATTCTGAAACTACAGCAAAATTTCATAATTGTAAAATTACTAATTGTTCTGTAACCATCAGATTATGTGAATCAAAATAGGTATACCCCCTCCATATTGCTGTACTTGTAAACCATATTTGTTACAGTGCACCTAATAAAGTCTAAATTAAAAAAAAATAGCAAAGAGGCCACAGTGGGCCTGAGATCACTCACCTGGTTTAAAAGTCACATGAACAGCAATTTGCCAAGATATCTTAGCTGGTTGAAGGATTTCTTTGAAAATGTCTTTACATACATAAATATGTAATGGTTATAAAAGTTGTTTTAAGGTTTCTAAACTATAAACATGTATCCTCACCGAACTTGCACAATCTGATGTACATATTACTGTAGTGGTAGAAGACACAGCTGACTTTGTTGAAGACTCACACAATGCTGAGGGCTGCACATTCTTTTCTTCCTTCTGTTAATTTTACAACAATAAAGGTTTATGATAAGTTTTTTGCAACCCATCTATTTACAGCAAAGAAAATGGAATTTAACTGTTTCATTACTTGCATTGGTTATAAACTATACAATTTTAAAAATCAAGAAACTGAATGTTACTGAGTGCTTTGCATCCATTATGTTTTGATGTCAATCTGAACAGGTTTTATCCACTTTATATTATTGTGAAGAATATAATATGCACTAATGCAATCATGAGAAGTCTAAATAACATACTAAAAACAATTAATTGAAAAATTTCAGGTAAAAGTCATACAAATGTAGTATGTAGACACATTTGCCAGAGCAGCATGAGAACCAGATTTTGCTGTTGTTGGGTTTAGCGCAATATTTTAGGAAAAGATAGGCTATACATGGCAGCCTGTATAACTGCTGACGGAAGAACCCTGGAAAACCCTAGGAAGAACCACCGGCCCATGGGAAGCTACTGGCAAGCTTTCTCATTTACCTTGCTAGCCGAGCCTAAGACTCGAACCCACGCAGACAGGGGTGAAATGGCAGTGATCCAGAACTATAAGCGCTTTAGACCACTCGGTCACTTGGGGCCTCAGAAGCAAATTTTGTCAGCTAAGTCTAAAACTTGAGGTCATGTAAACAAAAGTGAGAAAGATTCATAAAAAATAATAACTATAAATAAAATATAACTTCCCCACCATTCTGACCAATGGGGAAATCCATTTAGTATGTAAACATCTGGTGGGGAGTGTTTGTGTGCATGGAGTGGGGTTGGCTGAACAGGAGTAAGACCAAGTAGTATGCAAGTACATAATAACACAGACTATACTGTAGCTACTACAATTAAAACCCATGTGCCTTAGCCAACAACAAAGAACATATAGTATTTGGATACCTTCCCAATTTTAAAAATGAAAAGCATCTGATATAAAAAACGCATAAAACTTAACACTTGTTGGCATTTCAAAGCAAATACAAAAAGACAGTCTGCTCACTCTGCTTTTCTGGTTCCCAGAACAGTCCATTGTAACTTTAAGGCAATGCCTGACAAAGACTTCCTTGAAGAGAGAGATACTCTACAGGCTCAAATGAATTACCAGAAATTCAAGACCATTTTTTTAAAACTGATAAATGTCGAAACAAAAATTTATATTCTTCAACAACAACATTTTAAAATTAGCTTCTGTGGATGTCAAATTAGCACCATTTTCATTTAGGACCAATTTGACCATAGAACGACTGTTTTACTTTAAATTCATTGTATGTGTTTTAACTCCATTTTCAGGACAAGCGGTTGAACAAGGTGGCCGGTATATCTGAAGGAAGATCCACCATCCCTTTGGACACTACTGGCAGGCTGTCTTACATACCCACATTGGCTGCCGAGGTGAAATAAAATTAAAATGTTTAAATTATATCAGAATAGGCTGTCTTATTGTAAATATTACAAGAATTCTCACCATATAGAATATAAAAACAAAATACCTTGGTAAGTGCTGGTTCAACTTCAAAATCAGAGCTGCATGATGTACAAAATTCCTGTAAAAAAACAAAACAACAAAAAGTCGCAACAAAAGTGTAAAAGATGGAAAACTTGCTTAAAATCTAATCCGATCATGTACATATGGATATAAGTAAGCAAAATTGCATTTTTGTATGCTAAGTGATTTGTTTCAATGACACTAACAAGTTTCTCATCACAAATGTGACCAAGTCAATATGATCACACAAGTAACAGTGGTTAACTCAATAATTGCACTTGCCCCTACCATATGAATACAACTTTAGCTTCTGGAAATCACATAAGTTCGAAAAAGTGAATCATATGGGTAATTTTCTGAGGGCGTCAAAAAATCCTGACTGCTACATTTGAATTAATCAAATCCTCATAGCCCCTATCTTCATAAGCTTTGCACAAAAAGTATTTGTTAGGTATGATCCTTTTACTCCCATACATCTGCAAATCTTACTGAAAAAACTAAGTTATGGAATCACTGGACTTGCAATTCCAAATTTCCACACCTTGTTGAAAATGTCTATTTATACTGATGAGTCAATTCATTTATAAGTAAATACTGCATTCAAGTATCAACAAATTATCAACATTTCATTAATGTATTAGGAAATATTATTATGCCTTACATTTATGATTAACATGAGAGAAACTTGTACCACCCAAATAAAAGGTCTCCTAAATAAGTAAATATACAAAACATTTTATTTTGGTCTGATGGAAATTCCATGCACATCGATAGTCAAAAGTACTGATATGAACCACTTAAGTGCACACTCTTATAAATAGACACATTTCACTTTCCCATCATCTTCTTTGGGCACCATGTGACTATGTATATTGTCGAAAAATATAATCATGAAGAATATCTGAACTTATAATTTGGGCCATCTAAAATTTCAAACTGTTCATATTGTGCAAAAGAAAGAAAAAAATCTTCATTTCCGGATGTTGTTCTTATAAAATGTTAAAGAAACTAATGCACATCAGTTCACAAAGAAATAATGAGTATATCTGAAAAGATTTATGAACATTTAGGAATTCTACAAAAGATTTCCTAAATATTTGGCAAGTGGTTTCAGATTAATTTATACTGTCATTTCATCTAAGTACTATAAATAAGAATTTTAGAAAACTGCATCAATGAATTATTATCAAGTAATTAAAACACTCCAAAAAGTATAATGAAAGTTGAAAATTTGACAGCACAACTAAAATGATTTCATCTATAACAATGCAAAGTAAAATAAAAAATGGGCAAAAGAAAAAAAGCAACATTATAGAAAGTAATGTAGCCAGCTATCATATCACATAACACAAAAG
>JAECUM010007523.1:0-32531 GCA_016617855.1 Megalonaias nervosa | reverse complement strand
AACGAGCCGATACGTAACAACATAAAAAGAACAAAAAGCAGACCGTCAATACTGACAATATATGCACGTGAGAAAGAAAAGCAAGCAAATGGTTGTAGATAAGTTGTTATCACCTTAGTGTCATGAAAAAATATATATTTTCTTTCATAGCAGAAATGCATTACAATAGCCGATCAAAAATTTAAAATATCAGATTGCACCCATTAATAAAATTAATAAAGTTACAGAATACTCCTCTCCGGACTTGACATGAATTATTGCTGCCATTTGTAGGCGATAGATTCTCGTCTATACATTATCTTGACTCGTCAAGAAAGGTGAGAATTTCACGGAAAAAGTTAGCAAAAAACTATCATAGACCTTGATATCAGCAACTTCATGTTCCAATATCAGCAACTTCATGTCTTGATATCAGCAACTTGTTCTAATATCAGCAACTTTATGTCTTGATATCAGCAACTTCATGTCTTGATATCAGCAACTTTATGTTTCGATATCAGCAACTTCATATTCTGATATCAGTAACTTCATGTCTTCATATCAGCAATTTATTCGAATATCAGCAACTTCATGTCTTCATATCAGTAACTTCATGTCTTTATATCAGCAACTTTATGTCTTAATGTCAAGAATTTTGGAAGACAAGAAACTTGTACATATTCGCATCTTTTTGCCATTATTAAATAAATGTATATGTGTATCCAATAATATATATGATATAATCATATAAGTATATGAAATCCTTTTTAACATTTCCTATCTCACAGATAATATAGTCCAGGTTATCATAATACAACGTTTGGTTTCAATGTGTTTCCTTCTTAAAAACTTATTTTACTAAAACGCTAGCATAAATTATGTATATAAAGTATTAGAGTCTGGTGACAGTTTGCTCAATTGCATTGGTCACTTTGAAAATTTATTTTACACCTATTAGGTATTTATATTGTGTATTAAGTCTTCTCCGTTTGTATAATTTTCCCCTTTGAGATATCGATGAGAAATCGAATGTAAGAATATAATTAGCCTTTTCAATATCCCACAAGTTCATTTATCCTTTCATAACCTATGGCAAATTTCCTACGATATAATATCTACGTAAGCGAGTTCTTTATTCTAGTGATTGTGGCTTTCGCATAGATATCAGGGGCAGGTGATACGTGGGTCAATTTTGTGTAGGTCATACGTTTAAATACAATTATTAACGAAGTATGCAGTACAAATTTATAACAACGAATACATCATTTCAGATATGGAAATTTTCTTTTTTTTAAAAAAAGTAAGTTTAAACAAACTTCCACAGCTGACCTTTAATTGAATACAATTAAGACCAAATTAAATTCGTTGGTCTTCTTGTCATGTTGTTTACCGTAATGTGCGCTGTTATCTTAATGCTCGACATTGGTCACTTGCACACAACATGAACTGAATAATGTTAACATTCGTTGGTTACCTGATGCTGGACAAATGCTGCATAACCCTACAGCAGCTTTGAAGGGCAGCTAATGTCTATACGAGCCATCTGGTTCCGCAAATCGTTTTGAGGAAAACAACTCTTTTGTCCGGTGTCTTACCCGAACTCTGTAGATTAATATGTTGTTGGGTATTTCTGTGATGGAGGGTATATAAAAGTACTTAACAAAATGTTTTCATAGTTCGTGAAGCTGTTTTTATACCTAGCCCTTCAACGTGTGCCAGTACACCGGTCAAGGAACCATTACAAGCTGAATCTCCAATTGGAGGAGTAACTTTCAGTTTGAATATAACAAACTCATCACAGCCCTCTTCTATCCAGTGTTGACTGATATTCCATCACTTCCGTCAGCAATCATCGTTTTCATTAAATCACACTCTCGGGCAATCGGCAATGAAAATCTGAAAGACTACTCAATGATACCATAATTTACATTTGCATAAATCCTTGCGATTGACACGAAGCCAAGGAAGAAAATGTTGATATTGCCAATGAACATAAAGCTATATTTTCATTCTTATTTACTCCGAAAATAACCGGCCTATCTAACTGGACAGTAACAATCTAACTGACTCCAACCTCATTTAAATAACCCTTTTCCAACAGAGTGACTTTTAAAAAAATAAATTATCTTCATTCCTAATCATTTGTTCGAGTCTGGATGATCTCCAACACCTTTCATTCATAACGTTCAGCCATACAGGATATATCAGTGCAAGGTCTTCAATTCTCGGTCATGGCATGGACGTTCCTGCATTATGTAAAGGAGATGGTTTGAGATGAGCTTTTCAATAACTTTCTCTGCCTCGCTTCCAGTGGCAGTATCTCTCTTGGCCAATTATTCTTCTGAACGGTTAGGAACTTCTGACTCACAGTTTGTGTTGGTGTGGTGTTCAGGTTGTGACTGATAGTAACAAATACCCTACCCCGTCCTTGTCATAATGCCCGTACGTATCTGGCGCTGTTTTGTCTGAATTCCTGCAATATAGCAGCCCATAAATTGCCTATTATTGTTGCGAAATATTAGCTGGCGCTGATTGTCGTAAATTATCCACGGAAATTCAACAGTCCAATTTGGGTGAAATTCTCTTGCTTGCTTCTAGGTATCATACCAAGGTAAAATCAGTCTAAATTCGCCTCTAAAATCAAATCATTGTCACCATCATGGATTTTAAAAGTCAAATGGAACTTTCGCTGTTAACTCAGTTCAAGATAGAGTAACTAAAGAAGCGAAAGATCTCTGTTGAAGTGTCAAAAATAAATACTTTAAGACATCTGCTAATCTGCCCATAAGAAGAATCTGTTCGTGTCTTTGCCGTTTATCATGATGTGTTTGCTTCGTGATCTTCATCTTTCTATAACAGTGTATTTCTACCTGTCTCTTGTCCATGTTTCGATAACAGTGTATTTCTACCCATCATTTGGCCATTTTTCTATAACAGTGTATTTCTACCCGTCTTTTGTCCATTATTTTATAACAGTGTATATTTACCTGTCTTCGGTCCATCTTTCTAAAACAGTGTATTTCTACCTGTCTTTTGTACATCTGTGTATTTCAGCTATCTTTTGTCCATCTTTCTATAACACTGTTTTTCTACTGTCTTTTGTCCATCTATCTATAACAGTGTATTCCTAGCTCTCTTTTGTCCATCTTTCTATAACACTGTATTTCTACTGTCTTTTGTCCATCTATCTGTAACAGTGTATTCCTAGCTCTCTTTTGTCCATCTTTCTATAACAGTGTATTCCTAGCTCTCTTTTGTCCATCTTTCTATAACACTGTATTTCTACTGTCTTTTGTCCATCTATCTATAACAGTGTATTCCTAGCTCTCTTTTGTCCATCTTTCTATAACACTGTATTTCTACTGTCTTTTGTCCATCTATCTTTAACACTGTATTTCTACTGTCTTTTGTCCATCTATCTTTAACACTGTATTTCTACTGTCTTTTGTCCATCTATCTATAACACTGTATTTCTACTGTCTTTTGTCCATCTATCTATAACACTGTATTTCTACTGTCTTTTGTCCATCTATCTATAACACTGTATTTCTACTGTCTTTTGTCCATCTATCTATAACACTGTATTTCTACTGTCTTTTGTCCATCTTTCTATAACACTGTATTTCTACTGTCTTTTGTCCATCTTCCTTGCCATCAATCTGTATTTATCCATTTACCTGTTTCTCAATCTAAATGTATGTACCTAAATTGGGGAACTAATCGCAAGACGTAAAAATAGTCGAAAAGTGAATTATCATTATTAAATTATAATGTTTATAGTACTTTACATTTTTTAATTAAATTATCTATGCACAAAATATCACTACCCTTTAGAATGTTATATTAAAGAGCATGAAACTTTAGCAAAGATGTTAAAACAAAATCCAGCAAAGAATGCCAAAACTATCTTCGATATTATGTAATGTAAACTTTTTGTTTAAAATTAAAAAGCGCTATACGGAACTAGTTAATTTTGAGTGAAAACAGGCCCCCCCCCCCAGTCTGCGTAGAGCTTGTTCATGCAGCAACTTCTTACTTGTTTTCTCTGGATTTCAAACGCCGCTGATGAACCTCCGCATTTTGAATTGTGTGTTGAAGTATCGGAGTATAGGAAATGCTTTGGCAAAAATGTGGTGTAAATAAATCACCTTGTCGATAATGATCAATCAGTTTCTTTGCATACATATTTTTCCTTAACTAAATATAGTAAAGATATCAGTCTACTATTGGATATAATTACAATAGTTCATAGAATGGTCTGAAATAATGTCTTACACAAACGCAGGTGCCTGCAAACGCTTGGTTACAAACTTGAAAAAGCGCTTTGGGTGGCAAGAGGCATAAATCTTATATCATTTCAATCGGGGACTTACCCATTGCTTTCTTTTGATATATATATATATATATAATCTGACTACATAATCTGACCACAAGGGGCAACTATTTCGGTTTGTTGTTGACTTGACCAGAACACTATTAGCGTTAGACCGGCATGTATGCGCTAATTCCTCCGATGCACAATGAACGATCTTGGCGGAGCTCTAACTGAGGTATGGATGCCATGATTGGTGTTTATCTCTTCATTCAGTAAGACGTCTGTTATAGTTTAATGCTAGATTCCGGAGGAAACGTAGTTAGGGGATCGCTGTCAACGTATGTTCTGCCTGCGAAAGGAGTTGAAGTATTTTTTTTTTTTTTTTTATAAGAAGTTGACTTTCAGCTAAACTAACACAGATCACGATTATTTTGCTTAAAAAAAGCTTGGCAAGCCTTTGTACATTTGTCGAAAATTATAATTAATCCTTCCTATCGAACTATAGCTGTAATTATATTAGTGTGAGGTTTATTTTCGCTATCTTCATTGTCGATTCTCCACTCCTCACGCTCTTTCTGAGTTGTTCTTACAAATGAACAACTTTTCAAGTGTTATTTATATTCAGTTTGTATTATTTGTTGGTTTTTCTTAATGATGACATGTTATATACATTTGTATTTTGCACTTGACCTTGTTCAAAATTAAGTTCACTGTGTACCTGACCAGGGACATCTATTTTGTAAACAACGTAATACATAGCTAATGTTCTCTATGAGTGTGGATTAAATATTCAGATTATTATTAACGTAAACCTGTTTACCTGAATTTGATTTAAAAGATACAGTCTTGATTTTGAGCTCATAATCTTCTAGAATGGAAGTTTCCATTAGGTGACAGAGCGACCTAGGTTAAGTAGAGGGGTGTATAATCTTGTTGATATAAAAATTGCTAATTCTTGCCCGCACATCTTGAAGCAGAATCAGTCTTACTGTTGTGTTCAGATTTGTTTTATTGTTTATTTTCCTTCATTTGGATGGATTTATTTATTCAAATTATTATTCACTGGAAATACAAAGTGCTAATCAATTATGTTCTTGGACTGGAACATTAATTTGGAATTATTGTGAATTCAGACAAGGACATATCTGGATTATATTATTACGCAACATCAAAAGACTATTAGCACATCACCACACAAAAGACTACTGGTACATTAGCATATTCGAGACTAAAGGTACATCAATACATTCAATATTTGAACTTATTGGAATATCGCTGAAATTCAATCGCAAGTTTATACATTTGGACTTGTGATAAATCTATTAGATTTAATTCACAATACTGTGAGCTCTTTTTAAATTTTCACTTTCTAGTCTTGAGAAATACATTATTTGTTGAATTTTATATAACTTTTTGGTTTTAGCTCTTTTCTATTATTTAATTCAAGACCATGGAGTCGTAACACAAGAAATATGTAAATATTCAATATGCAAGCCAATAATTTAAAAAGCCAACATAGTCTTCATAAATATTGTAAACATCTCGCATTATTCTTTTTTGTAATCATCGTGTTCATCTAAGGTGTCTTCCATGTAAAAGTAAACAAGCAGAATACAAAATTAGGAAACTCGTTTTTGGAGTTGCTTCTTCTTCTTCTATATGATTCATAAAATTAGGTTTAAAAAATGCTAATCGTAATTCCTTTGAACATCTTTCAATTTTAGTACATTCTCTCAGCTTCATGGATAGGGTTCAGCATATGTTGACCGAATGGTTCTTTGGATATAGATTCTAGAAAATAACAAAATATATATGTACGTTCAGGATTATATCATTTTTTAAGCAGAAACTTCCATTAGGGAACCTCTTTTGTTTTGTGTATTATTCTGTACATTGTTTTCACTGGAAGGTACAGATGAAATTAAAATCGTGAGACTAATGATTCATTATATTGATAACATTTATTGTGGTGTTTATATACATACAACGAATACCCTTATACTTAGGTGTTCCTGGTGATTGCAAGCAATTTATTTATTTAGTTTTAAATTTCTTGTACCAGTAATTCAAAATATATGTGCTTACGTTCATATGTATGCATGTATAAATGTCTACATGTATGTATGCCTGGATCCATGAATGGGCATGAAATTAAAGAGAAAAACATGCACAGACGGATATTCAGAGAGTCGCGAGTGTGAGATGGATGCTGTTATAATGGAGGTTTCGTATACAAGGGTGGTCTTTTTTATGGTTTAATATCCACTCACGATACAACTTTACACAAACAAATCAATAAAAAGATAATTAGATTAACAAACATTCTCACCGTGGACTTAAAAGTCAGAATACATTGTTTACCAGAAACCTAATATGGCTATCTATCCCATACTTATTAAGTCAGGCATGGACTGAAAAGTACATTAATTGCAAGTAAATTAATGTATTTACGCGTAAGTAATTCTGTGGCACAAACATGACTGTATACATCAAGTAACAAAACCACAACAGAGAATCGAAACATAATGAAACAACTCGATTCCAGGGATAGTCGTATTCATAAGAGGTTCAAAAGATTAAACACATGAAAATCTTAATTCTTATTCGCATGTGCTAATCAGGATTAGTTACAAATGTTAAAAAGAATGACGTCATTTAGGCTGTCGTACATATGGTGGATTGGTATAATTATAAAGGAACGTGTTGTTATGTTTATTGCCGAAAAGAGCGCAGAGCATAAAAAAGAAAATGCCATTTTGCTATACCAAAAAGAAATCAATTTACTATAATAGCCATTTAGTTGCCTTTTCAAACGGCAGAGTGTTTCAAACCGAGTACGTTGATTACAGATTAGATTGGTAGTTAGGATTCCCTGAGAGACAATCCTTTGATGCTGATTTTTTTTTTAATCAGAAGTGCATATTTATGACTGTATGACACACCAAAAAATGACTAAGCTAGAAAAATATTTAGCAAAAAGGATTTGAGCACGTAATGCAATTTCAAGAATATCCTGAACGAGGGAGAAGAACAAAGAATTTTCCTGGAGGTAATGCGACAGAAGTCTGTGAATCACGGCCTATCGATAATTAATTTTCCAGTTCATATTACGTCATTGGTGAATCATACTTCATAAGTGTGGAAGCCTGTTCACAGCAGCCGTAGCAGGGTATTCCTATCCTGCACGCGCTGTTGTCGTCTGCTTCAGTGAAATGATTGAAGGAGACAACATGCACAAGGTTTCCACAAAATATAAAACGACGGATAAAATTGTGACAAAAGTCGACCTTGTTTATTTATCAGTTGTCAAGATTTTGTTGATGTTATTGTTAGTGTAATTGTTATGTTTGTCGTTGCCTTTCCCTAACAGTACGAATGATGCATTTGGTACATCCGGAAATTCAACTCTTGATTATTAGTACACTTTAAATTGTGGATTTCAGGTCGATAAATGGCATACTTGGAACAACATTTATGTACCTTATAGCCAAAGAAGATATGCTGGTCAAAATGAACTAGATGATACAAGACAATACTGAACGTTTGGTTTGTTCACCCCAATCAACATGCAACCACCATTCTTGTTGAAAAAAACCCTCGCCCTATTAACCTATACAGGCGAAAAAAATAGGCGGAAAACGGCGGAGTAACTAATCCCAAAAGTACTTTTTAATGACATTTTTATGCTATATAACATTTTTGTATCATCTAGTTCATTTTATATCCAAAGAATGATCAAGCATTACACTTTCCCAGGGTCGGGACTGACATTCCTAGCAATCTGCCCGAGGACTGAGGCCGTGGAGTTTTAAGTAATATGATGGTGGGCCGCGTGATCTAAGGTACGACATTGCAATTTCAGCTAATACATTGATATAATTTAAGAAGAAGTCATTTGATTGAGAGCTTGTCTCTCCATAAGTAGAAGGCGATCAATTCTCTGCGTCAGAAAGTTGAATTACTATGTCATACACGTTTAGTTCAATACTACACTGTTCGAACAACGCTCCATCAATGAACTGAAAGAAATTCCGTATTGACCCATGTGGAATTTTCAAACCACTACTAAACAGCATTTGCCGTCGCATTATAAGGAAAACAAAGTTAATTTCCCTCACATCTTTCACCCATCTTACACAGCTTTCAAATAAAGCACATCTTTATTAATAATATAATGCGCTTTTTTTAATTTTTTTTTTCTGTAAACACACCCTAAGCACGTATAGATCCAAATGGCTCTCTGGGGAGTAGTTGGACGATTTATGATTCATAGTTTCTCATTTCTGGAACTATTAAACCTAGCTGACTTGCGTGTAAATTTACTCAGCCATCAAGATTTGCATGCTCGTTCTCAAAAAAAAAATAATAAATAAATAAAAGAAAAGAAGCGAAGGTAATTAATAATTGATTAAATCCATAGTCCCGAAACAACGCGGAGGACCACAGTTCACTAAATAAACTTTCTCATAAAGTTAATTAGCCATGCAAACACATCGATATGTAAGTGCACCTCTTTAGAGAATATCTTTGCAAATTATGTGCTTTCTGCCGTTTTGGGCAAGGCACTGGCAATATAACATTAGGACACCACTAATCATGTATCATTATGGTCGCTGTATGATTAGGTCTCAATCATTAAAATCTAAACGTTAGATGGAATATAGATTGATTGGAGAATACCTGCTATTAAGCCTCGTCTTGTATCTGCATTGTTCACCATGCAAAGTAAATATCAAGATTCGTTATAGTGGAGCAGTATTGGCTCTAGGAAATGTTATAAATGTTCCCCAGGGAAAATCGATTAGCGTGTGTGTGGTAGGAAATTAAAACCAATCAGACTAATTCAGCAACCAAACGTCCATCAAACTAACATGCAAATTTTGCATCGCTTGCCAATACGCGCATTTCAAAGCAATTGATTTAAGTATAAGTGATGATTCGATTCAGCTAAATAAAAGTGTTTAGAAATTTCTAAGATTTTATATAGACAGGGAAAAAAAACCCCTCCTACATTTGATAAAGGAGGCTTCACACAAGAAAATATTATCCATGAAATCAAAACTAATAAGCTAGGATAGGAATATTTGTAAAAAAAAATTCATTTCTGTTTAAATCATTTTAAAAGTTTGTTTTCCTCGTTGTTTTAGCGATTTGTAAGTATCAAACTCCCCACACTGGGTCACCTACCATTTTTAGGACAACAGCATTACTGCAACTATCGTAAATTTGATTAGTAAAATGGGAAAAACGCACTCTTTGACAACTCAGCCACACAAAAACTGTATTTTCTACACTTTTTTCTTTGATGTAGAATGTGGAGATGATAGAGAGTTTGGGATACAAATTTTACTGCTACTATGCACAGGTCAGTTTATCTTACTTCATTAAGTTACGGCTCCGATGGCCTAGTGGTTAAAGCGTCCGCCTTGGATGCGGGAGGTCGCGGGTTCGAACCCCGGCCGTATCATACCAAAGACTTATAAAAATGCTACCAACAGCTGTCTCCCTAGGCACTCAGCATTAAGAGGTTAGTGTTAGAACTGACTTGCCTGGTATCAGGATAATGTAACTGGGTGGGACATGATGCTACATGTCAGCAGCATGATGCCACATTGCTAGACATCACTATAAACTGCCACACTGCAGGCATCGTATTATTTTAAAAAATGTTAAAGCTACGTTAAAAATTAAAATCAGACACAAACATCATCAAGTGTAATCTGCAACTGGTACACGTTTATGAATTATCTAGATCTGAGTCATGCTACACGTAGGAAGAAGACTCGTAGACTAATCATAAATTAATTAAACTTTTTACTACTGTTACTACTATTAATAATAACAAACACTCACATAAACACACACACATAAACACATGCAGAAAGACAAATAGATAATCGGTTCAAATTCAATATGATTTTCTAACGTTTCGAGATGAACAAGCTTTGCGTCAGGGTACTAAGTATCTTTCATACACAAAACAAATACTAAACACAAATCTAATAAAACTTCTGGACTACAACATGCTAGAATCACTTTAGGAAATTTACAACAACAGATATAATAATAAAAAGTTGTGTAACAATAATAAACGAGCGGGATATTACGTCTATCGCAAAGGGAACCAGTGTGTTTTGACTTAATTCCAGGCTCTGAACAATGGACGGAAAAGACAGCGTCAAGAAACATCAACATACATACATAGATACATAGATGCGTACATACATACATACTACATTGCTACTAACAGCCTTTCCCATTTAATCGTGTTGGTTCGGAAAAGTCGTATATATGAAAGTGAAAAATGGCAAAAACAAAACAGCAAATCATGTAATGAAACCAGCCTAAGCGGTTTATGGATCTTCCGATTCATCTCTCCAAGGCACAAAGTTGCATAAGGCGCTTAGACAAACGACACAAGAAAGTATACAAAGCATAATTCGTTGTCAGAATCTATATGATGTTTCACTGTAGACGTATACAAAATACGATAAATGAATCAAACGAACAAGGTTGGACGGCGCTGCATGTTAGGATTCAAGTTAAGAGGAAATTCGCAAGGTGGAAAGTGGTTAAAACATTTGCATCCCAGATATAGTATTTTGTTCAGCTGGTTATTACCTAAAACTAGTTAACGTTTTCTTCTAAAGCAAGGTTACTTCAAAAGTGTGATGTGAATGATTAAACAAGAAAATGAGCTAAAGTATATGCGTTACCTTACATTTGAAAAACACAGAAGCTTGCAAATTGAGATAACGTAATTGATCAAGCAAATTAACGGCAGAAGAATGTGATTAGGGTAACTTTTTTGAGAAAGTTCTTCTTATCTACACAATGGTATTTGCCTGTTTTTATCCTTTCACTTTAACCGATAGGTTATATATAGTGTTCTCAGCCGGCAAATCCAATAGGTTATAGTGTTCTCAGCCGGCAAATCCAATAGGTTATAGTGTTCTCAGCCGGTAAATCCAATAGGTTCCTTAGGGTTTTTATTTATTGTGCTCAGTTTTTAATTTGGGCGATTAGATCAACGAATGTTTGTCCGAGGTAAGATAAATGAACAGAGAGAGAGAGAGAGAGAGAGAGAGAGAGAGAGAGAGAGAGAGAGAATAATGAAGATAGCAGACTAGCTAAAATGACAGAAAAAGTGGCTTGATTATGAAGCGAAGTCTCTATATACATGTACTTTCGTCCGCTGTCGTTCTTTATTACCAAAATAGGATTCAAATATCTCTTCCGCCAATGGTAATGGAACGGACCATTTTTAAATGTCATGCTACCTCATATTTTTCCGTTTTTCTGTTCTTTCTTTTTCTTTTCTTTCAATTATTTAGTCCCCATTAAAATATCGATGCCGACGTTTGTGTGCATAGAGATCACCGCTTTACAAAAATATACAATTAACATATTGATGTCGACGTTTGTGAGCATACAGATCAACGCTTTACAAATATAAACAATTAAAGTATCGATGCTGACGTGTGTGAGCACACGAATCACCGCTTTACAAATATATACAATTAAAATATTTTTGCCGACGTTTGTGAGCATAGGGATCACCGCTTTACAAATATATACAGTCGATTATTTTAATTCTTCTTGACCGTAAACATTGTCCCACTAATTATAAATCTAAGAGTACCATTGGGCTTTAACAGATCTATAGCAATTACAGATAACGCTCCTTAGTTACTTATAAAAACATCGAGTCAGATTCCAGTGATGAAATTTCGAATAAATAACCGTTAAAGAAATGCTTTCTACATAGTTTAAGACTTTGTACATGCATGTATTCCTTCGTTTATGTAAACTTTGATGCAAAAATCTATTAATATAATTTACAAAACACATCCAAAGTATGCCGATTTGTGTTATGGAACATTAGTAATATATGGGGACGATATAGCGATGATGGGAATTTAATGTTAAAATAGTGAGCTTGCCGTATGGTGACAAGGGGAATTTAACATGGGTGGGATTGTATAGCGCCAAGGGATTGGGACAGTACAGCGACAAGGGTTTGGTACTGTATAGCAACAAGGGAAAATCGAACAAAGTGACAAGGGATTGGGACTGTATAGGAACAAGGGAAAACTGAACATAGCGACAAGGGATTGGGGCTGTGTAGGGATAAGGGAAATTTAACATAGGGTTTACATATACAAACCATTTTGTATGTAAAAAGATTTTGTAGGCAAGAGAGAATAGACATCTTTTCGAGACATACAAGTGGCCCTGAAAAGGGCCGTTTAGCGCTCTTCTACTTTCTCTCCTCCCTTCTTCTTCTCCACCAGCACCTCATCTTCTTCAGGACATTTTTCTTCTTCTTTTTGTTCTTCTTCTTGTTGTTCTTCTTTTTCTCATCCTTCCATCTATTTTTAGCTACAAGTTGTGGAAAATCGTATGGAAAAACCCAGTATATATTTATAGCCTCAACTTGTGTGACGATCCTGTTTAAAAACCCTGCTGTCTATTTATAGCTACAACCTGTGAGAAGACATATGGAAAAACCCAAGTCTATATTTATAGTCTCAAAATTTCCAGCTTCAATGACGTTACTGTACTGGACACTAGGGGAATAATGGCAACAGCGTTGCAAGTGGCTGACCTGACTACGCGCTACTGTAGGTAGGTGGGTAGGTGAAATGAATTTGATGGGGATGAAGGGAGTTTTTTTTCACGCACGCATGCATACACACGCACGCACGCATACATACATGACATCTCCTAAATTGGGATATCCAACAAATGTTATGGAAGAATGAAAACAATTGTCTATGAATATTTCTCACATAGAAAATATCGTTGTCTTAATTATCATTGTCCAGTAACACCTTTAAAAATAACAAAACTCAAAAATGGTGTCCTACATTTCCGTCTTTTTTCATTCTTTCTTTCTCTCTGCAATGTAACGTTAAGTCTGTCTGTCCATGTCTCAAATCACTAGTCCCCGTTCTACTGTCACCCAATGCAGTAATAAGTTTATATGCGTGCATGTGTGTGCGTGCGTGTGTGTGTGCGTGTGTGTTAGCTTTCTTTTGTACCAAAATTTCGTATGAACATTCATACAAAGACAAAGTAACCATTGACTTAAACCGTTTAATTTTTCCGTGTAGGTGTATGTCATCGTTCTCAGTTTTTTTTCTGCAAGTCACTTTTGGGCTACCAGGTTGTAAAACACAATTTTCATGAGGCACCAAACGAATTTCTTTCTTCACTGGTCTTGTTGGTTCTCTCATCGTATTAGATTTACCACAGTTTTTTCTCTCTCTCTCTCTCTCTCTCTCTCTCTCTCTCTCGTGGATGTAGATGGTGTTGAATATGTGGTAATCATATCATCTTCAAGATGCTAGCACAAACTTCTACTAACACAGTTGGAAAGAATTGTGTGACACGGATCGCTATTGTCATTGGTGTCTGCTTTCTCCTTGAAAAGGTATCATAGTTTCATCTTGATTATAAACTTTAATTTGACTAAGTTTTACACACTACTTGAACTCTTTACATTTCACAGTGTATGTGTAAGCCTTCGTTTTCAGTTTTCTGTAAGTGCGTTTTTGCGTCTCTCAAATGTGACAATAATTTTAGGCGGACGAACGAATTTCTTTGGGGCTGAATCAGGACTCTCATGGTTTTGTGACAGAAGTGAACGACATTGATGCAGGCCCACACATGTCGTCTTCGGAATCACTAAAAGATTTGAGCTAACAGTTCGACTCGTGTGTGGGGTGATGGATGATATAGATGGTGTGATGAATATTATTTTTTGTAATGTAAGGGATAGTATAATTTGTGGGATTTTATCTCCTTCTCTTACATTTTAAGCTAAAAGAGGGCGTTTGGATAGTGAGTCTGATTATATAGATTGTATAGTGGATGTAATGGATAGTCTTTTTGTGGTGTAAGGGATAGTCTATTTTGTGAAATTTCATCTTATTAGTTTGCATTCTAAACTAACACAGGACGTTTGGAGTGTGATGTGTGTGTGTGTGTGTGTGTGTGTGTGTGTGTGTGTGTGTGTGTGTGTGTGTGTGTGTGTGTGTGTGTGTGTGTGTGTGTGTGTGTGTGTATTGGTCTTGGTTTGTCCCTATAAAACTCCCTTTGTTCCTATCATATTCATTTCACCTACCTACCTACCTACCTACAGTAGCGCGTATTCAGGTCAGCCCCTTGCAACACTATTGCCATTATTCCCCTAGCATCCAGTACAGCGACGTCATTGAAGCTAGAAATTTTGAGACTCTAAATATAGACTTGGGTTTTTCCATAGGTCTTTCCACAGGTTGTAGCAATAAATTGACAGTAGGATTTTTAAACAGGATCGTACACAAGTTGACGCTATAAATATATACTTGGGTTTTCCATAGGAATTTCCTACAAGTTGTGACTATAAATAGACATTAGCGTTTTTCTACATGGTATTTTTGGTAGTATAAGAGATAGTCTATTTTGTTAGATTTTATGTCCTTCTCTTACATTTTAAGCTAACGCAAGGCATTTGGATGCTGAGTATGATATAATGGATGGTAGAGTGGGTGTAATGGATAGTATTTTTGTGGTGTAAGGGATAGATATTTTGTGAGATTTCATTTCCTTCTCATACATTCTAAGCGTACACAAGGCATTTTGGATAGTGAGTATGATATTGTCATAGACTCTGGATTAACCAGCTGTGCACCATAATGTGGTTGGGGTGGATATTTAATACTGCATGTGAAATCTCCAGTTGTTATCAGAGATGTTTCTTTTAAGATATTAGTGTTACATGTTTAGCTTATTGGACCTTTGGCAGCGCAAGAGCATGTAGTTGTGGCAAATTAGTTGCTCTGTGGTTAAACGAATTTTAACGTATAACTTCTCCCTATTTCCGATGATGCACCACTTCATAGGCATGTCCTCAGATTTCCTGCGGTCCATGGAGTCAAATTAAATTGAATTATTAGTTGGCTAATCTCATATGTATTATGCCTGTAGGAAATCTCTGTCAATAAGTTTTAGCTACTACCATGTTGATCATTATTTTACACTTGACTTGTCAAGATTTGACATTTTACATTCAGCACCGTTTCTTGCACAAATTACATGCCTGTATTGCCCCATTTAATACCAAATGTTTTTTCTCCATTATGTGGTTGCTTGATGCGAACATCACGAACCGTGTATTAAATATGAAGTTTCAGGTTGTTCGTGTTTCGCGGTAAACGAACTTTTCATCGATCGAGTCAAGTTCTTATAGACGCCATTTTTGTTCGTTTGTGACCCATGACCTCGATGGCTCGATATTACAGGTATGTGATTCACATACATTTACACTCAGATAAAGTCACAGTGAACTTATTGCCGACAGTAATATCTGAAATATACCGACTTTATATAAAAAAACCTGTTAGATTTATTGAGTAATGCTATTTGCTTTGTGCATAGTTGCAACCTCCCTAGCAACGGCAATTATTTTAGTACCATTATACCCTGTCATTGGTTTGCCACAGTTTATCCATTCGAGAACTGTTGTTCTGCTACTGAAAACTATGTAGACAAATTAGGATATAGAGGTTTTGTCTCAGAGTTTTGTACAGAGAAAGATATAAGATGTGAGAATGTTTTATATACTGAAATATATGGAAACTTACTCATATATGGTTGATACCGTGAGAATTGCGTTAGACTAAGGTTTGCCAGTTTGCCACATCTGATTCGTTGGCGAATTCGGTCTGCAAATTCTGACTGGTTCAGTACCGTCACGTGGTTAAAAGCTGAAGGTTATATATTGGAGTGGAAGACAGTACTTTTCAGATAACTGCAGAGTGCGGTCCAATTCAAAACCAGAAGAAACACCTGTGAAGTCCAACACTCTTTCTAGGTAATGACATATATAAATTGCTATAATAATAATAATAATAATAATAATAATAATAATAATAATAATAATAATATAGGACTGGCAAAGTAATAATACTCTGAATTATTTGGACATTTTCTAGGTGAAAAGCTAGTAAAATCAGCAGTACTTTGAATATTTGAACGTCCGTGTTTTTAACAGTATGCAGATGCAAGCAATTTGGAAAATTACGTAGGAAATGTTTGAATAAGTAAATTAATCTTCCAAATTGTCATGCAGTTATCTCCCACAACATTGGTAACCTGGGTTAAACGAATACAAAGCAAAAATCTTCAACTCTTGTCTGTTGGGGTAACTCTATGATTTCCAATCATTATTTCATTTATTTAACATTGAAACAGACTATTATGTGCTGAGACATTTTATTGAAATGATGCAGGAACAAGACATAGAAAATTAACGTCAGTATCTAATTGTTACAATACAAGAGTGCAAGCAACGAGTGTTTCCTTGCAGGAGTATATTTGTCTTATCCCAATGAATATTTTATACTGGTAACAGCTTTCCAATTTCTTAGTTGTGTTACCCTCATTAAACATTTTTTGTTAGCTTTACTGTTTAGTGGAACTTCTTCAATGAACCCTCCCTAGCAGACAGGAAGTAGAGGTCGCTTACAAATTGGTGTCAGAAGTGGGATGCTCTATTTTTAGCAGCATCCAGTGATTCTAACCTAACCTAGCATCGATTTGTGGTGGAACTGTTTTTGTGAATATATGTGAACCAGTTTCTATTGGTTGTGTCGTGGCACTCGAATTTGTTATATCTGTAAGTTTCGAGCAGAGTAGCATTATGATCTGTAGTTGATAAAGGACAATGGCTTCTTCCCTTGACCCTGAGATCAGCTTTAATGGTGTACAAGAACAAGAGCTGAATGAGTATGGACAAGGTGATGCTGTACATGACAGCCAAATAGATTATGAATTCATTGATGCGGTTGCGAAAGATGAATCGACTGCAGATGAGAGAGATGGTTTTCATGACGCTGAAGAATATGATGATATATTGAGAGGGCGCAAAGGACGAGATGGGCCACATTTAGAAAGGCCGATTGTAATGATTGGCGGATATCCTGGTCCAGTGCCGGGACGATTTTATATGAAACCTGATCATTTCAGTGGCGATGAAGATTGGGATGAATATATATCACATTTTGAAAGTTATGCAAAACTCGGTCGATGGAGTTTTGAAGAAAAAGTTCTTACATTGGCTGCCTGTATCCGTGGTGTTGCAAGAACATTTTACGTCAGTCTTACCACAATAGAGAAGAGTTCTTATTCAATGCTCATAAAGAAGCTTCGGAACGCTTCGGAAATTCCCAACCTCAGAGTAAATGTTTGGCACTTCTAGAATCAAGAGCACGCAAGAGCGACGAGTCCATTGTAGCACTGAGTGGTGATCTGCGACAGTTGGCCCAGAAGGCATATTCAATCTTAGATGCTTAGACTCAAGAAATGCTTGCACTGAATCAGCTTTACAGAATACTTCCATACGAGATGAAATGCCGTTGCATCGACAAGGAGAGCGAGACTGTGGCTGAAGCAGTCGAATTGTGCAGAGGTATGAATCTCTGTTAGGTGATGAAGTCACTAAAAAGAAATCCAGTGTTCTGTTGACCAGTGGGAGTTCTTGTTCTGATTCTAAAAACATGGACAATATACAAAAAAATAGTCAACAAGTTGTTGAACGTCTTGACCGTCTAGAAAGGAAGGGGTTGAATCCATCTGTCCCTGACAGATCTTCATCAAACTATCAGCAAGGAAACAAGGCTTGCTTCTTATGCAAGTCTGCTGACCCTTTCTTCCGGAAGTGTCCATTCTACAACAAAAATAAGGCTGAAAATTGTGGTTATAGGCGTGATCAGAGAAACAGAGATGCAGTACTAAATGATAATAAATTCAACCAACAAATGCAGGGAAACGATTCCCCGTTAGCTGTCTAGGCCAACAGTTGACGGATCTTGATGGGCCTAGTCAAAACAAAGCCAAGGATTTGAGTTCAGTTGATATCAGATATGGTCAATTGGGTGACAAATTAAATAAATGGGACAATGGTCTTTATGCAGTTGGACATATCCGTGGAATTCAAACGCAGTTTCGGATTGATAGTGGTTCTACATCTACACTGTTGTCATAGAGAGTCTTTAAGAAAATAGAAGTAGATAACAGACCTCAGTTAAAGGAACAAGCAATAACTGTACAAGACATTAATGGTAATCGCTTACACGTGTATGGTCTAATAGACGTAGACATTAAAATGGATGAAAAGACATTCAACCATCAGTTTCTTATCTGCGATATTACTGAAGAATGTATCATAGACCAAGACTTTCTCCTAAAATTTGTTGATAAAATTGACTATAAATGTCTTAGACTCATACCTGGGAACGGTGACATAAGTTGCTGGATTGGTGGAGAAGCTGAAATGATAAGTCGAGTTACAGTAAGAAGAACGGCACAACTGCAAGCAAACACCGTTACGTGGGTTCCGATTCATGTCCTAAAGTCAGAATTCCTAGCTGAAGATGGCATTATAGAAGTGTCACACAGGGTTAGTGAAACAGAGTTTGTCTGCTCAGTGGAATCATCAATACAAGAACTGATGACAAATATATTCAAGTAATTAACTTTGGTGACTCTGAAACCATCTTAAATGTGAACACTGATATAGGCATCTGCGAGTCCTATTATGAACAGATTCAACCTATTCATAGATGTGCCAGCATAACAATTAAACCTGAGATCCCTGCAGTAGATCAGCAGCCAGACCACCTAAAAGATATGTTTGAGAGACGTTCTACTGAACTTGAACCGGATGAAAAAGAGACCTTTGCAAAACTGCTGCTGGAATATCAAAATATATTTTCGAAGACTTCTGAAGATCTTGGCAAGAAAGACAGAGTACATCATCAGATAAATACAGGACAGGCTCTGCCGGTACGGCAACCTCCTAGAAGACAACCAATAGGCAAACGTGAAGCAGAGAAATCTGAATTGGAAAAGATGTTGCTGCTAGGTATCATTGAACCATGAAACAGTGCTTGGGCCTCGCCCATTGTCCTTGTCACCAAGAAGGATGGAAGTACTAGATTTTGTGTTGACTATAGGGAACTTACTCACCTAACTGTGAAGGACGCCTATCCTCTTCCTAGAGTCGATGACTGTTTAGACTCTTTGTCTGGTTCAAAATGGTTCTCTAGTATGGATTTAAATTCTGGGTATTGGCAAATAGGCATGACTCCCGAGGATAAAGAAAATACAGCATTTACTACAAGGTTTGGCCTCTTTCAGTTCCTGGTTATGCCCTTCGGATTATCCAATGCACCATCTACTTTTGAACGTTTAATGGAAAGTGTTTTGAGAGGATTACAGTGGAATGAATGTCTTCTTTACATGGATGATATAATAACCCCGGCATCAACCATCAGACAATGCTTAGAAAGGCTAGAACATGTTTTTCAACGACTGCAAGAAGCAAATCTCAAATTAAAACCTTCCAAATGCGTTTTCTTTAAAAGGAGAGTAAAGTTTCTTGAACACATCGTGTCTGAGGAAGGTGTCCAAACGAACCCTGACAAAATTGCTGCTGTTTGTAACTGGCCCATTCCAAAGAATATAAAACACGTTCGAAGCTTTTTGAGACCGTGCTCATACTACAGTCGATTTGTCAAAGACTTTGGAAAAATTGCACGCCCCTTGCACAGGCTGTGTGACAAACGAATACCCTTTCTCTGGAACGAAGAGTGTCAAGAAGCCTTTGAGAGGCTGAAGCAGGTTCTGACGACTGCTCTTATCCTAGCATATCCCTGTGCAAACAAACGTTTCATTCTGGACACTGATGCAAGCAACACTGCTGTTGGTGCAGTCCTGTCACAGGAATATGATCAAACAGAAAGAATCATAGCTTATATGAGTAAGGCTATGAACGTTCATGAGAGTTCATACTGTGTGACAAGGAAAGAATTACTTGCTGTTATTACAGCTCTAAGAAACTTTGATTCATATTTGTAAGGACAAGAAATATTTTTGAGAACAGATAATGCAGCTATTAGCTGGATTAAGAACTTGCGCAACCCTTCTGGACAAGTCGCAAGGTAGCTCCAGGAACTGGGGACATATAATATCACTGTATCACATCGCCCTGGCCAGAAACATTCCAACGCTAATGCAATGTCGAGAAATCCATTTGTCACCTGTAGGAGGCAAGAGAAAGTTCAAAGAGACGTGGATTCAGATGAAGACAGTGAACACAAATTTATTGAACTTAAACCAGTGCCAACACAGTGTGAGGAAGAAACTGATAAGAAATTGGGTTGTTCAGATACAACTGAGCAAGTTATATCCAGAGCTATTACAAGAAATCAAACTGCTGATAAAGAGTCTGCTTTCTCCGCAAACCAAGAGTTGCTCTGTGGAGGGAACCATCAGAAGTTGGAAATCGTCAGCTCGAAGACCTAAATATTGCACCGATAATGGTAAGCGTGGATGAAGGGTGCGCTCGTCCGGAATGGCAACGTATATCTAAAAATTCTTCCTCACTGAAAACCTTATGGCGACAATGGGATCGGCTTGAGTTGCATGGTAAAATGCTATACAGAAGGTGGTTTGATGACACCAACGGTTGTTCCAAGCTTCAGCTGATAGTGCCTAAGGCACTCAGATGTGATGTTCTCAGATACTTCCATGACATTCCAACTGCTGGTCATCTGTGTGCTTAAAAGGTATTGGGAATAATTAAACAGCACTTCTGTTGGCCTGAAATGAAAAAGTATGTTGAAGATTACTGTAAGAGGTGTGACAAATGTGCCGCACGTGAACCTTCCAATAAGCAGAATAGTGCACCCTTGGGACGATATTTAATCGGTGAACCTATGGAAAAGGTTGCCCTTGATATCTTAGGACCACTTCCCTGTACAAAGAATGGTAACAAGTACATACTGACACTGTGTGACTGTTTCACAAAGTGGACAGAAGCCATACCTCTACCAGATCAAGAAGCACTAACAGTAACCAAAGCCTTTGTCAACGAATTTGTCTGCAGGTTTGGCACTCAACTCCAGCTCCACTCAGATCAGGGTAGATGCTTTGAATCAAAGATTTTTCACGGCATGTGTGACTTCTTATCCATCAATAAAACAAGAACAACACCACTAAGATCTCAAGCAAATGGCCTTGTGGAAAGATTTAATCGAACACTTGCTACCATGCTTACAATGTATTGTGAAAAAGATCAAAATAACTGGGATTGATATCTGCCTCAAATGATGATGGCATACAGAGCATCGACTCACTCGAGTATTTGCAAAAGCCCAAATTTGATGATGTTGGGCAGAGAAGTGACACTAGCTGTTATTGGGGAATCTATCCATGAAAATGCTGTAAAGAGAATGCACGCCGATGATTACATTGAGGAACTGCAGGAGAAAATGAAACAAGCTCACAAACTTGCACGGAAATACCTAAAACAAAATGCTATTTACCAGAAAAGACATTATGATTTAAAGGCAAAGGAAAGATCATTTAAAGTGGGTCAACCTGTTTGGCTTCATGATCCTGTGCGTAAAGTAGATGTATGCCAAAAGATGACATCACCCTGGAAGGGTCCCTACCTTATTATGAAGAAAATTGATGACATAACTTATATTGTGAAGAAATTTCAAAAACTACCGGCTAAAGCATACCAAATTGATAAACTGATGCTGTATCGAGGACAGCGCCTACCACGGTGGATTTGCAATTGGAACAAAAGACTGAAAGAGTTGTAGATAGTTTCTGTTCAGTTATACATACTCTTCTTTCCTTCTTATTTTCTCGATCACCTACCCTGAGGTTGTGTTCAGTTTTGTAGGGAGTCTGAGGATGACGTAGTGGATGAAAGAGTTCCATACCATGAGAGGGGAGGCAGGCCACACGGGACAGACGACGCCGGCACGCCAGTGTCTGTTTTAATAGGTAGCTACCGCGAGTCAAATGGGTTGTGTAAAGCTCTGGCTTGATCAACCAGAGTTGAGCTTCCCAGGATTGGGTATAACTAGGTTATTCTCATGATTTGGTGGATTCCTCTTGCGAACTCTCTCTAGGATTACTCTATAAAGAGAACACTCTTTCAGTAGGTACTTCACAAATTCATCAAGAATTCATTTCCAGAACGGTAGGCAACACCGTGTGGTGAGAGATACCACACACCCACACACGCAAAACAAGACGTAAGGGCTGTTTACAATGATTCTTTCTATTGTCCTTCTAGAATCAAGTGCTGGCTATGTACAGCTGAATTTTCCAACAAGAGAGATCTCAACGCCCACTTGGCTGGACCGCCACACGATCGTATGCGTGTCACATGCCCATGGTGTCATCTGGAGAAGAAGTGTTTTAACAAAATAAACGATCTCAAAAAGCATGCCGGTAGGCAGCATAGGCTGGACATTAAAGGGCTGCCTGAGGATTATTTTGGTGAACCAAATGAGTTTTATCTTGCACTCCATCCAAAGGATTATATGTGGATTGTACGGCCAGCAGAATATCATAGTCAGCCAGCTAAAATGGCACGTTGGGCTATTTCGAATTGGTTGAACAGGTGCATGCGCCCCAGTCGTTCAAGGAACGAATGGATTGATGGCTGGGTGTCTTTCACAATGGATGCGAGTCGGCACGAAAACCCTCCAAAGAGGCCTAGGCTGGAAGAACCAGAGCCCTAGTCACCTACCACACTAGCTGTTTTGGATGAACTCGCTCCGTTTGACTCGGTGCAACTAAGGAATGGCAATACTAGGGCATATTTCTTTTCTGAAGGTCAGGGATTTTCAACCTGGTACGAGGTTAATCTCTCTGACAACATATTACAAAAAAGGCGTTACTTCGAGAGTCTGTCAAGGAAGATCATGCACCCTAATCTCACCAGGCCCGGCTCTGGAGGATCTGAGGTGAAGGACGAGTCCATTAAGGAAAAATTATGCCAGAAATTAGGGATTCCTTCCAGCTTTGTAACTAGTCTTTACAGGAAGACCATATCTGCGTCAGAGACTGTACCAGATCATCCTTGCCCAGTATCAGCAGCAGACGCAGCCATTAACTCCCAACCCGCCATGCCTAAATCAGACTATTACTTCGTTGAAGATCAACTTAATACTTCCCTGACATCGGAGAAGCCAATGCAGGTTTTGTTGCCAATATCCGAATCCAGCCTATCAGGGTGCACAGACGACCAGAGCCTATCCAGATGTGAAGAGTTGCCTTCACGAGGTCCATCAGACCATAATACAGAACCAGAAAATATTCCACTGGACATGATGATGGAGTTACAAGAGCCAGCCACCGGATCTCCAAGTCTGACCCTCTCCAGCCTGAACATCTCAAGTCAGCCATTGGTCCCTAAGGTTGTAGCTGCAGAGATTCCATTAGATCTATCGACTTTATCTTCTAAAGTTGTTACATCTCCTCCCAAGAAGTTTTCAATGTCCAAAAATCAAAATAAGGCGAGGAAATTACTGAAGGCTGGGAGTATGCCCCTGTTTCCGCCAGCAAGGAGAGAGTGGGACAAAGAAGAGGTAGTAGAATTTACCGCAGGCCCAGTGTCAATCCGCTGGCAACCTAGGTCATGAAAAAAGATGTCCACCGACAGGACGTTGCTAAGTGTTGAGTATGCTGCCATGACCCTGGAAGCAAGTTTGACTCTAGGCAACATCCCTGTTATAGACCGGGGGGATCTCATAGACCGCTACAATCCATTGGTGCTTCCGAGGTCAAGTTTCGTTCTTACCAGTCATCCGTTCCGGAAGTACCGTTACTATAACTACGACGTTCTCCGTATCATTGCTGTAGGACAGGACATCCCTGACTGTTCCAGTTTTCTGGATATTCTAGAAGAAATTGCCAAATGCAGAGATCAGAGTTTGGACTCTATCCTATCAATATTAAAAAAGGCAAATGTAGGGTTACGGCTGGAACCTTGAAAAACGCAATGCACAAATTCAAGAGAATTTGAACTTTTAAGATGGGGGTAGTGTCATAGACTCTGGATTAACCAGCTGTGCACCATAATGGGGTTGGGGTGGATATTTAATACTGCATGTGAAATCTCCAGTTGTTATCAGAGATGTTTCTTTTAAGATATTAGTGTTACATGTTCAGCTCATTTGACCTTGGGCAACGCAAGAGCATGTAGTTGTGGCAAATTAGTTGCTCTGTGGTTAAACGAATTTTAACGTATAACTTCTCCCTATTTCCGATGATGCACCACTTCATAGGCATGTTCTCAAATTTCCTGCGGTCCATGGAGTCAAATTATACTGAATTACTAGTTGGCTAATCTCATATGCATTATGCCTGTAGGAAATCTCTGTCAATAAGTTTTAGCTACTACCATGTTGATCATTATTTTACACTTGACTTGTCAAGATTTGACATTTTACATTCAGCACCGTTTCTTGCACAAATTACATGCCTGTATTGCCCCATTTAATACCAAATGTGTTTTCTCCATTATGTGGTTGCTTGATGCGAACATCACGAACCGTGTATTAAATATGAAGTTTCAGGTTGTTCGTGTTTCGCGGTAAACGAACTTTTCATCGATCGAGTCAAGTTCTTATAGACGCCATTTTTGTTCGTTTGTGACCCATGACCTCGATGGCTCGATATTACAGGTATGTGATTCACATACATTTACACTCAGATAAAGTCACAGTGAACTTATTGCCGACAGTAATATCTGAAATATACCGACTTTATATAAAAAAACCTGTTAGATTTATTGAGTAATGCTATTTGCTTTGTGCATAGTTGCAACCTCCCTAGCAACGGCAATTATTTTAGTACCATTATACCCTGTCATTGGTTTGCCACAGTTTATCCATTCGAGAACTGTTGTTCTGCTACTGAAAACTATGTAGACAAATTAGGATATAGAGGTTTTGTCTCAGAGTTTTGTACAGAGAAAGATATAAGATGTGAGAATGTTTTATATACTGAAATATATGGAAACTTATTCATATATGGTTGATACCGTGAGAATTGCGTTAGACTAAGGTTTGCCAGTTTGCCACATCTGATTCGTTGGCGAATTCGGTCTGCCAATTCTGACTGGTTCAGTACCGTCACGTGGTTAAAAGCCGAAGGTTATATATTGGAGTGGAAGACAGTACTTTTCAGATAACTGCAGAGTGCGGTCCAATTCAAAACCAGAAGAAATACCTGTGAAGTCCAACACTCTTTCTAGGTAATGACATATATAAATTGCTATAATAATAATAATAATAATAATAATAATAATAATAATAATAATAATAATAATAATAATAATAATAATAATATGGGACTGGCAAAGTAATAACAATACTCTGATTTATTTGGACATTTTCTAGGTGAAAAGCTAGTAAAATAAGCAATACTCTGAACATTTGAACGTCCGTGTTTTTAACAGTATGCAGAAGCAAGCAATTTCGAAAACTGCATAGGAAATGTTTGAATAAGTAAATTAATCTTCCAAATTGTCATGCAGTTATCTCCCACAACATTGGTAACCTGGGTTAAACGAATACAAAGCAAATCTTCAACTCTTGTCTGTTGGGGTAACTCTATGATTTCCAATCATTATTTCATTTATTTAACATTGAAACAGACTATTATGTGCTGAGACATTTTATTGAAATGATGCAGGAACAAGACATCGAAAATTAACGTCAGTATCTAATTGTTACAATACAAGAGTGCAAGCAACGAGTGTTTCCTTGCAGGAGTATATTTGCCTTATCCCAGTGAATAGTTTATACTGGTAACAGCTTTCCAATTTCTTAGTTGTGTTACCCTCATTAAACATTTTTTGTTGACTTTACTGTTTAGTGGAACTTCTTCAATGAACCCTTCCTAGCAGACAGGAAGAAGTGGAGTTCGCTTAAAATATGTTGGATAACATAGTTGTGTGTTGGATAGTATGTTGGTGGTGTAAGGAATAGTCTTGTCTGAAATATTTCATCTTCTTCGTTTACATTCTGAGATAGAAAAAAGAATTTTGGGATAGTGTGTTTGGGGAGGTGTTAAATGGTATAATTAAAGTGATGGGTAGTATTTTGTGTGGTGTAAGGGATAGTCTATTTGTGAATTTCATCTTCTTCGTTTACATTATAAGCTAACACATAACGTTTGGAGTGTGTGTGTGTGTGTGTGTGTGTGTGTGTGTGTGTGTGTGTGTGTGTGTGTGTGTGTGTGTGTGTGTGTGTGTGTGTGTGTGTGTTGGTCTTTGTTTCTCCTTATAAAATACCCTTGATCCCTATGAAATTCATTTCACCTACCTACCTACAGTAGCGCGTATTTAGGTCAGCCACTTGCAACACTGTTGCCATTATTCCCCTAGTGTCCAGTACAGTGACATCATTGAAGCTGGAAATTTTGAGACTATTAGTATAGACTTGGGTTTATCCATAGGACTTTCCACAGGTTGCAGCTATAAATGGACAGCAGGGTTTTTAAACAGGATCGTCACACAAGTTGAGGCTATAAATATATACTGGGTTTTTCCATACGATTTTCCACAAGTTGTAGCTAAAAAAATAGATGGAAGGATGAGAAAAAGAAGAACAAGAAGGAGAAGAAGAAAAATGTCCTGACGAAGATGAGGTGCTGGTGGAGAAGAGGAAGAGAGGAGAGAAAGTAGAAGAGCGCTAAACGGCCCTTTTCAGGGCCACTCGTATGTCTCAAAAAGATGTCTATTCTCTCGTGCCTAAAATATTTCTTACATACAAAATGGTTTGTATATGTAAACCCTATGTTCAATTTCCCTTGTCCCTTTATAGTCCCAATCCCGTGTTACTATGTCCTATTTTCCCTTGTTGCTTTACAGTCCCAAACATTTGTCGCTATACTGTCCCAATCACTTGTCGCTATACAATCCCACCCATGTTAAATTTCCCATGTTAAATTTCCCTTGTTGCCATAAGGCAAGCTCAGTATATTAACATTAAAGTCCCACTTTTGCTATATCGTCCTTATATACTACTAACATTCTATCATTTAATATCATGTACACTGACCATAATTTTAATTTTTGGAATCTTATAACTATATGCACTTGTAGTCATTTACAGCTACACATTTTAGATCTCCACTTATGAGAACAGATCATCCGAATTCAGATTGTTTGTTGCTAAAATAAAATATAAGAAATTATTAATTAGTATCTTCTTCCATTCAAAAGTAGCGGTATGTCTTTAGGTTTGCCTTGACAAATTGACGAATACGTCTGAGTAAGATTTTAATTTATCTAACTCCTACCACGGGGCATCCGCAGGGATTGAGATGGGTTTTAAAATTCCATTCTGTACGTTATAAATACATCCTTCTAATTTTGAACTTGCACCCCCTCCCGGATAATTTCATTCTGACGCCCATGACTTATTACTGTTGTATTGTTGTAAGATAACTTTGAAGTTTGCATAAATCTGCTGTTGTCGTTGTTATACATGTCCTTCTCAAGTAACAAAAGCCAAAAGCTATACACGACCGTTGCAAGTAACAAAGCCAAAGGCTGTACATGCCCGTCTCAAGTAACACAACCAAAGGTTGTACATGCCCTTCTCAAGTAATAAAACCAAAGGTTATACATGCCCTTCTCAAGTAACAAAGACTATACATGCCTGTCTCAAGTAACACAGCCAAAGGCAAAACACGCCCTTCTCTAGTTAAAAAGCCAAAGGCTATACATACCCTTCTACAGTTAAAAAGTCAAAGGCTATACATGCCCTTCGCATGTAATAAAACCAAAGGCTATACATGCCCTTCTCTAGTTAAAAAGCCAAAGGCTATACATGCCCTTCGCATGTAATAAAACCAAAGGCTATATATGCCTTTTGATAATATTGAAATCTAATGAAAATCCGATTAAAGTGGTTGCACAGTTAATACTAAATATACAATGGCTGAAATTCTCACTTACATCTCAAGCAGTCTTGGTACTAGCAATGTAAAATGGAGAAACGTATATAAAACATAGATCTCAGGCATACTCTAATTACATTTGAGAGCCTGAAGAGTTCCTTTGTCGGGACCACTGTTGGGGCAGTGTGATCATTTATTCATTGTACATTCATTCAATGTAGCGTACACTAAATTGTCCATCTCTATAAATAGATGTCATGCCGTTGCTGAATTCAGTTCACCTAATTTATTTTGAATGTGCATGTCACATGACATCACAACATCCAAGACTGCTTTTCGACTTTGCTTTCTTAAACCTTTCTCATCTGATCGACAGCTGCATGTATTTGACGCATGCATCAAATAGATGCATTTATTACATATACACATGTAAACCTTTTGATGCAGAAGAAATAAAAATGGAAATAAGGAAGATAGATATTGTTTAGCATACTCTATGATCAACAGGCAAATTAAGAGGGTGTGAGATTTGTCATTTCTCCAGGATTGTTTCAATCACACACAATTGGTCAAGTCGTTGTTTCAGGTTATCCCTGAGAAAGACGAATAAATTGCCCATGACCATTCGATAATAATAAAACCCAGAACATTTACACAGAGACGAAAGTTAGATGTAAAACACACGTCAAGAAACTAAGAAAGGAGTCTTGATCCTTGTATACTGCATGTGGCGATTCAAGGTTAGTCATAATAAATGGGCTTTTTAATTCCGTGATTAAGTAAAAATTTACATATAATTAAAGACTTCAAAGTCCTTCTGGAACAAAACATAAGTAAGAGACCTTAACCTGCAGGACATGTTTGAACCCAGTCGAACATGGAGTCCAAATGGGAACTAAAACGGTTCTTAGGTCAGCTTCTTTTAGAGCTGTCATCAGTAAAGCAGCAACTGATGTCTCCTGATCGTCAAGAACTCCAAGATATTAACAGTGTAAATATTTGGTGGACCGTCAGGTAACTGATACATAACATGATCCCTTTACTGGCTTTGGCTAAGACATTCATTAGTGACATGATTTTTTAAAGATCATTGATCACAAACTTAATTTGATTTATCTGTGTCGACGTTATACCATCATAGTTTCTGGCTCTAATTCAGAAAGTTCACTATATTCTACAAACATGATATTTGACTTAAATTCAGAAAGTCCGCGATATACTTTTCTTCCCGAAATTAAAAGAAAATAGTTGCTGGGAATGAATTGGTATATTCATTTTCTAAAGGTGTGCGACATTCATATAATGATGATTTATAATCAGATTCTTCAACAGCGACGGAATGTATCAGTTTGACTGCTTTATATACTTTTAACATTCTTGTCACATTGAATCTAGTAATGCTTACTTGTTATTTACATAAAACATGTATAGCGATTTTAAGTATATTTAGAAGAAAAGAAATAGTGTCTAAAGTTTAGAGAAAATTGGACTTGAGATAACAGAGACTTCGACATTTGTAATCCCTGAACTCCAGTTTTTGCTTAAAACATACACCCAGATGGTCCCAGAACTGTTAGAGACTTATGTCTCCTGAACAATCTTTGAGTCCATAGCGCTTCTCTGATGACATACAGTAAGCCAATCCAGATATTCTGACGGCATGCAGTCAACCAATTCGGATCCTCTGATGACTTACAGTCAGCCAATCCAGATCCTCTGATGACATATTCATTCAATCTGGCTCCTCAGATGACTTATTGTCTGTCACATTGTGTGAGAAAATTTGCTAACAATTCCTGCCTCATGTTTAAAAATGTCTTCTGATAGAATTCGTAATTCAAAGTACTTTGGGTACTGTCAATAGTGTTATATAATATTACGACTTTAGACCGATTCTGAAACAAAAAAACTGTCTGTCCGTGAATTAGTCATTGCGTTACGGTCAAATTCGCGGCTACTTCCTTTGAAGAATCTTGCCACGGTGGTGAGAAACTTTGTTTGTTTTGCAGTCAGCAGTGATGTCACCGGTCGGCTTAGGCTAAGAGACCGGAAACCTGACATTATAATACATCAGTGATACCACCCCAGACAGTTTTCAAAGAAACCACCAGTATCCAATCAGAACTAAGATAATCAAATTTTGGGACGGGTTTCTCACGCAGTCAGACATTCTGTTACATTCATTGTGAACGGATAAGTGCATGTTTGGACCTTGGCGAGAGCAGATCATAGGGAAGTTGGAGACACTAGACTGCTCTTCGAGTGCCGAAGTTGTGCGCTCGTTAAAGGGACGGTAAGGGAGTTCTAGGAACTTCGGACGAGATTTGGAACAAAGGCTTCTGAGGTAAAATATCTTCGCCCGAATCTGTCTCACTTTCCTAACTAGGTGTCGTAAGATTTATAAGTTATTATGTGCATTTAATTTATTAGAACTTTAATCTTCTACGTAAATGTGAATTATCAACATGTAGTAATGTAGACTATAGCAAATTAGTAATATTCAAGATTAATGTATGTAGTTGTTAGGATAAAATCGAAGTGGATGGTGTAATATGCAACAATGTTGCATCGTAGTGCAGAACTGAATTTAATAGTGAGTAGTGTTAGGACTCGTACTTGTTTGTATTTGAATATATAGTGTGGATTATGCAGAGTTATGTATTGTTGGCCTTGTGCACGTATAATTAGGCATTATTTTTATTTGTATGTGTTTTTTTTTTTATAATTTGTAAGGTAGGAAATGCGTAGGAATATTGTTGATGTTGATAGTTTACTATATATATAGAATTAGGGATATGCGTGTATGTATCAGAAGTCGTTATATTATTGTTGTTGTTATAGCTTTTTTTTATAGAATAAGCGTGTATGGAATATTTAGATGTGAGTGTATGAGCTGACCTAATGATGTAATTGCCGTTATGCTGATGAAGGGTCTGTGAGAGTGTGTTAATTCTCCTGTGTTTGAACAAAAAGGCAAATTTGTACGTCCCTTCTAATCCACAGGAAGCTTTTCGGGTGGGATAGGACGCTACCCGAAGATTAGAGAGGACACAGGAGAGCAAGTGGAATTAGGCAGTTGTGCGAAGGCGCAGTGCCGGGAGTCAGATCAAGGGTACCGGAAGTACCGACAAAGGAATACAAGGCGGACGTTACAGATGAGTAAAACAGAAGGGACACGGGAGGAAACACTCTCACCGATAAGTTGGCGTGATGAAATAATTGGCAATTGGATAGATCTTGCATTGAATGGAAGCAATTGCACTGAAAAATTTTCCTGTAATTGCGGAATACCGAGATATAGTTTATTAAATTGTTATACCTTTCACCCTATTATTCTTCATATTTTAACACCTAGACCGTCGGCTTTGCTGACTGGGGGCTCAGAGCTATTTAGCCTTTTAACTGTCCGTCTTTTTCCGGGGTTAGTAATAATTCCGTAAGGGGCACGTGACACTGTCAAGTAGTCCAGATCCTCTGATGACATAGTCATTCAATTTGGCTCCTCTGATGACTTACTGTCATTCAATCTGGCTAATCTGATGACTTACTGTCAATCAATCCAGATCCTCTGATGACATACAATGAGCCAGTCTGGCTCCGCTGATGACTTACAGTCAGCCGATCCTTCTCCTCCGACATAAAACTTTACTAGACTCCAAATCTTCCTTGAAAATATTCATACCAATCAAAGGGCTGCATTTTAGATTTCGAGTAAGATTTTTAAGTTTTGAAAGAACACATATTACAAGGAATGCTGAGCTTTATGGGTAAAGAGTTTTCTTAAGTTATTAGTCCGCTGGACGAATCCATCATTCCTGGACGCTGGATCAGCAAAACAGCAGGAAATTATATTGTCTGTTTTGGAGATTAGCAAGATCGAACAGTGGCAGTAAAACGTGAATTTTATATTTATGATGGAATGACCGATTTTATTTTATCAATATATCTAGGGACTTCAGCTCGTTTCAGTTGATAGCGAAATCTGCTCCTGGTTCTCCTACCTTCAGCGCGCTTCACCATCGAATCAAGACAAATGATTATTTTTAAAACTTTACAAAATATAGCCTTGGTACTATCAAAAAGCAGTCGCTCTAGAGATGTGTCTACTAATAATTCCACAAAAATTGTGTAGTTTGTTTTAAGTCTGAGAAAATTGTTGAAAAATAATTATTTTCTATTATTTTCTTATACCAAAACTTCTAGAGGAAACAATAAATAATTTGCAAAAGTGATGCTGTCCTTTACAATTACAGAAGACTCAGTGACGTAACTACCTTTCCTGCAGCCCCCGAAATGAGGGGGAGGGGCTATTTAAGAAAGAGGTCCAAAACCCAAACTTTTTATACTGGGGGGAGGCGCATTTCTGAATTTTTGTGAGGTGGCCCACAACTTGATGCTAGGCCACAGCAGACTCTGCACCATCACCGCTGAGTAAGCGCCTCTGCTTTCTCACGGTTCACTATAAAAAAAA
>JAECUM010007520.1:0-48902 GCA_016617855.1 Megalonaias nervosa | reverse complement strand
CTATTCATGTTAGCATTTAATGTTATTCCAGTTTCAGACGATACATATTGGTCTTGAGTACAAAGTAATATATACACGTCTTGAGTACGAAAGTAAAACATGTAGGTCCTGAGTACATAGTAATGCATATTGGCTATGAGCACATAATAATACATCTAGGTCTGAAGTACAGAGTAATACATACAGGTCTTGAGTACAAAAGTAAAACACGTAGGTCCTGAGTACCGAGTAATGCATATTGGCCATGAGCACAGAGTAATACATATAGGTCTTAGGTACAGAGTAATATATACAGGTCTTGCGTACAGAGTAATTAATATACATAGGTCTTGAGTACAGAGTAATGCACATAGTTCTTGAGTACAGAGTAATACATATAGTTCTTGAGTACAAAATAATACACACAGACCTTGAGTACAAAGTAAAGCATACAGGTCTTGTGTACAAAGTAAAACATACAGGTCTTGTGTACAAAGTAAAACATATAGATCTTGTGTACAAAATAATACATATAGGTCTTGAGTACAGAATAATACATCTTCAATATAATATTTATACTTGTCTCTTTGAACACAGGACCATTAGATAATATGTCTGTAACCCTGCCCTCAGTAAAACCTTGGATTGTTTACTCAGAGTGCAACATTTCTGTCACTTAATGTATGTATGTTAGCAAGATACTATCTACCGAAAAAATCGAGGAGCCGTTTTTGCCGAAACATATAGGCCGCAATAAAAGAAAGCCCATGTATGTTGCTTAATGACTTTAGATATGACTCTATTATTTTATATATACGATGCTGAAACTTTTACTGCGTAGTTACGGTATCTTCAGTGCCCATTAAGGATCGTCCGAGTTTCACACACTTCTGAAACAGCATTGACCGGTCATTTGTCAGTCGGCGCACTTTTTGTGACCTCGGAAGCATTAGCAGCTATGATACTTATATATACCGAGTTAACCCTCAGATATAAAATAAAACATATCTTTGGTCGATTACCAACGTCACTTCGGATGAAGCAAGTCTGAAACCTGTCATTTATTCAACTTTAGTTCACTCCATTGAGAAATGGATAAAAAGCCCACTGAGAACTTGATAAAAAAAGAAACAATGGTCTGTTTACAAAACCGAATATATGAATAAGGACGCCATTTTTAATTATACATTTTAGGACTCGTGGTACTATAATTTAAGGCTCATCGTAAACCTTTTGAAACACCATCGTTTCACACACAAAAAATCAACAACTTAAAACTTATAAATAATCATGATCAAATATAATTCTCAGTCTAGACTTCTCCTTGCAGCAATCATCTCCGTTGAGAAAACTCTATGAAGAGCTAAATTTTTGGGATCAACATGTTTTTGAAAAGCTTTCAATTCCGCACGGAAACGATCAGGTGCTAATTTTTCTACCGTGTGTTCCAAAGTAAGTCTGTGAAAGGACTGAAATTATAAGAATTGAATATTGGTTAAATTATTTTACAAATATGATAACCTCACAAAAAATAATTTTAATTATCAACCAGTGATGTCCCTCTAAACGTGTATAAGATGCCGTTTAGGTTTTCACCCATTTGTAGACTGTTTTGCATTTTTTTCCACATAATTGGTACCGTACGTTCTTTAAATTTTTATGCAAAAAATTAAAAAATAGACTGAACATCTCAGACTCCCACCAGAAATTTAAATAGTCTGTTCTTTGTTTTGTGTTCTGATTGCATTCTCCATTTGTCGTCTCTAAACGTTTGCATATCTAAACAATGGAAAATTCGATTTCTATATGAGGAACCCCCAAAAATACGACACTACTTCTTACTCAAAACATGACATGTCATGCCTTGATCTCGGTCATTCGGTCCTTTGATTCCTACTCGATTTATCTCTGTACACGTTGCACGGCCTGATTATTTCGATCGCATTTGGCAAATATGCAGTCAGATGAAACACTATAACTGACAACTTAGGCCAAGATCCTCCGGTTGATGGTGTTGCTCTCTCCGCATGAAATGGAACTTAGGAACCGATCATTTAATGGAGGGGGGGGGGAGAGAGATTGGGATTTTCTTTCGAGCCAGGATATTTTATTTGTTTCAATTAAATAATTTAATTTTCAGCAAATACAGTAAATACATTGAGTTCTGTTTCCATAAATCAGAGCAACAATATATTTTTTCATACTATTTGAGGGCTGGAATCTTTTTACCAAAAGAATGGTAGGCCTACCCCCACTCTCCACCTCAGAAAATTAGATAGGCTGTATCTAAATCCGTGATATCTGCTAAAGATGTTGATACAATGGTGTTCCTATATCGTTGGCTTTCTTGTTTTTTATTGTATTATGTAAAGTAGCCAACGTGTGCTTCTAGCAGAAGGTTGAGCTATAACAATCGGAATCGGGTAATACGAACACAGTTGTAAAATCCCTCTCACCATCGTATCAACACCAGGTTGTCTTAAGTTTTCGTGATCACTCCTCGTGAAACCACTGGCAGACATATCACGAATCACCATCTCCAATGAAATGCATATCTAAATCTGATTACACTTAGGAGAAACGTTGCGCAGGTGCTCGGACTACCCTAAGCACCCGACCTGTTTCTGTGACATATTCTTCCTGCTTTACTTCTTTAATTCACCGCGTAGACCCCAGACAAGCTCTTTCTTCAGTGGTCGTACGTGTTGGTCTAAATATGGACCTGCCGTGGGTATCATGTGTCATTGGAGAACAAAAATGTCCAACTTGACCTGTACTTCAACCGCTGATGCTTTGGATGATTCCTTAGATGGACAAAGATGATTTCAATACACCCATTTGTTTTGGTGCCAAAGGGCTGAATATGACTGACTACACATTTCATTGAGGATATACAATGCACAGGGGCTCGTATCGTTGCTTACAATTTACATGTCATACATGTACTATATAATAACTACAAGGGAGGGCACTTCTCTCATTTTTCGCGCGACCTATTTAAGAATAAACGCTGATATTTGAAGCTATATTTCGCGTAGCGTAATAAATTTGGTACCGATGTTTAGCTCAGGCATTCGACTTTGTATGCGTATCCGAAGTTTTCCTTGCTATCATACCTTTAAGGAATGCCAGACCATTTTCCCACGCTACTGATCGACATGGCCGTGATCGCGCCCGATTAATATGGAAGTGAAATCCCGCTGAAAGGAATACTGTCCTCCCATTGGTTAAAAGAATATGACGTCCTGCATTTGTTTATAACTTACTTTCAGTTGGCCAATTAGAGGGGAGTATTTCATTCAGCGTGTTGTTTTTGCATATTAAGCGGGCGCGATCATGGCCATGTCGATCAGTAGCATGAGAAAATGGTCTGGCATTCCTTAAAGGTATGATAGTAAGCCAAACTTCGGATACGCATACAAAGTCGAATGCCTGAGCTAAACATCGGTACCAAATTTGTTACGCTACGCGAAATATAGCTTGAAATATCATCATTTATTCTTAAACAGGTCGAGCGAGAAATGAGAGAAGTTTCCTCCCTTGTAGTTATTATATAGTACATGTATGACGGGTAAATTGTAAGCAATGATACGAGCCCCTGTGATATAAATGTAAGGTTGAACACAAAGTGTTTATGTTGGTTCCAGGAGAGGTAACTCTTGCTGCAACAGAGAACTGTCTGCCGCATTTGGGAGACAGAATCTCTTTGAGTTTCAAAACGGCCAGCTCGGCGCTAATACATTTTCCTACCAGGTGTGTATATTTAACTGTAAAAGATATTGTTTCGGAGCATTCCTAGAACAAGGTAATAAGGTTTCTGATACGATATCTTATGACTATTGTCTTTATCAACCATCTTAAATATATTTTTATTTTTAAATAAAGGAAACTAAACTCAATGTCAAATACGCTTTTTTGCAGATGGTTACTCTCCAATATTTTTGGGAAAACAACCCAAGCCTGCTCATGTACGTGACGGTAGGACTGTAGAAGTCATTTTGTATTCCCCATGAATCTAACTAAAAGTTTATAAGACCGCTCTGATGGCTTAGTGGTTAGAGCGTCAGCCTCAGATGCGGGAGGTCGCTGGTTCGAACCCCGGCCTAGTCATACCAAAGACATAAACATGGTACTAACAGCCGCCTCGCTTGGCGCTCAGCATTAAAAGGTTAGTGTTATGACCAGTCGGCCTGTTGTCATGATAATGTGACTGGGTGGGACATCATGCTACATCTCTGCGGCATGATGTGCCAGTGCTAGACATCACTATAAAGTGCCAGACTGCAAACATTGAAGCGATATGACTGAAAAAAATTTTAAAACTACATTGAAAATCCAAATGTCACACACACACACACACACACACACACACACACACACACATTTTACAATTCACCTACATAGAGAAAGAGTACCTTGGCCGCTAATCAATTTAGCAACAGTGTTTAAATTAAAAGACACCGTTGTCCCTTTTTTAAAACTAATAAATACATATCCATTACTTATGCCTCGAAATATACCATGATTATCATCATCTTTATGCCCTTCAGTAAAAGATTTCATGATGTTTAATCATTAATAATAATAAAATATAATGTATAACTTGATTACAATCATAAAACTGATATAAGGTAAAAAAAAAAAAAAGAAATAAAGAAAGTAAACACAAATACTGTTGTATGAAAACAATGAAAGATAGAAGCAAACTATACGACAGATAGGAAGGGAGATTAATTACGTAAAGATGCAAAAGTACATGATTATACTCCTGCCATTAATATGGCCCAGCTTTATATTTATACTGAGACACGAGATAATGTGTCATGCATAATGGTCATCTGATGTGTATAAATACTGACTCATGTTAACACAATCAACATAGGGTTAACGTCCTGCTTTACATGCGCGTTACTAGACTGTCAGTCTAAAAGAAACAATTTTGCAGGGAAAATCCTAGTATATCAAAAGAAATTTATTTGTTTCGGTTTATTTAGTCACAGTCCACCTGTGATGTGAAAATTCCGGGTTATTACCAGTACCTGACAACATCATACCAACGCAATGGAGACCTTTACAATTGTTACTGTATGAAATAAAACGTCTACAGAGATTTCGTAAATTCCACATATACTAATCAGTTTATCGCAAGTGTGGTACAAAAGAATCAGTGAATACCTTTTTTATTACTTGCAGTTTTTAATGTCAAGTGATATTTTATCATTATATCCAGTTGTATAATAATAGTAGTTTCAGCTTTTTTCTTGCTGATATAGGCAAAAAACTTTGACTCTACCCCTATGTCTTTGTCCTGATATCACGCGCACAGACCTATGCGTGAGCGTTACCCACGGGTGTCCCTGCAAGATGAATGTCACTGTGTTGGGTGGGAGGCGGTGGTATAGATTTTAACAGTATTCAACAAAATATTATTATACTACTAGGTACACGTTCCACAAGGACCGCCGCAAGATCCAAGACCACGGTTCACAACAATAACATATATAATTTGTATCAATGCTCACGTGGCACAATCTTTGGACATGAGTGTGGAAATGTATTGCAAACACAATCTTTGAACATGAAGGTAGTTTTAATCGATCAATAATCGTATACAGAACAACAGTGCTAGTAGGCCGATCAGTATTTGCACACTAACAGCAGTTGCATGAGGTACAACTAGTACTGGCTGTGTTATTTCTTAGTATAGTTGGCGTGACTCTCGTATAAGTATGAATTAAATTCTGTTTTCGCTTGCCATTCAATTCTCAAAGGGATAATAGACTTAATCAACAAATGTTTATATCTGGCGTACCAGTATGTCTTGTCTGTATCGATACTCGCCAGTGTTGAAAGCTACTCAGGTTTTTGGCTAGCGGCGGTAATATTTTCTTTTATAATAAACAATTACTGCGGTATATATCATCAATGTCGAAATACAAAAAGGATTAAGTCACTATTTCGCATAAATGCGTCATTTTGATTTGTCACATATGCTCCAAAAAGTTTCCTTTTTCAAATACCTAATAGGATCCTCTTGACTTAGGATTATCTTGGAAGCCAAGCAACGTAAACTTGGCGTAGAATATAATAAAAAGTCATAAGTTGTTAATGTGCAAGAAAACATGAAATCGGTGAAATTTGCCTATTTGCCGGTGAGTGAATCATGCAACCAAGACACTGAGTACGCTACCATTTATAATGACTATAGCGAGGATCATCACAATTAGAAAATTACTTTCAGTATTAATATAATGGTGTCCCAATGGGCGAGATTTTATTATCCCCCTTCCACAAAAACATAGCTTATATATATAAACAATCTAAAACAGGGGTGCACAACCCGTGGCCCGCGGGCCGGATCCGGCCCGCGAACGTGTTCTGTCCGGCCCTCAGGGCAAATTAAAACAACTCAGAAATCTGGCCCGTAAACAGTAATTATGTTAAAGAAATTAGTGTTTGCGGCCCTCGAGTGGTCTTAGAAAATGCAATGTGGCCCTTGGCCGAAAAAGGTTGTGCACCACCCCTGATCTAAAACGTTTAGAGTTATTGGATTTGACACTGCTAACGACAGAATGAGGATTGGAGCAGTCGTTATATAGACCAACATCTACTTAAGGCAAATTTTATATACGTTTATTGATTAGTTTGCTACTGATCATTCAGAATACGTGCCTACATTTACAAGACCCTTGTACAGTAATGCAGATTATCATAAATATAGACATGGTACTGTTAGATAAAGCCTGTCTATATTGGGGAGTCAATGCTGGACATATCTCATGTACGAGTTAAACTATGACAAGATTCAACTGAGGTACGGTGACAACATCAAGATGTTATACAAGGACACCGATTCATCGTTGATGCTTATTATCACCAATGATGTGTGTATGCAAACAAGGGTGAGGAATCTCTAGTAAATGAATTTGATACCAGAGAGTATCCAACAGACCATCCTCTGTAAAGTAACACAAATAACAAATATTGTTGGTAAGTTCAAAGCAGAGTGCTCGGGCAAGCCTATCGAAGAATACATGGGACTGCGCCCACAACGTACTCAATCGTGGTTGGATCCTGCAAAACATCAAAAAGGCAAAAGGAGTTTAACGCATGATTGTGCAAAATGATCTTCGGCATGACATGTATGGACCTGGTGGGTCACATAAACGTAAACTTCTTTGCTCCTGAACGAACACAAGATCCAGTGATCGCAGCTCTGCCATTACATGTCTGAACCTGCATTGGATTCGCATTTCGAGTTTTCTTATGGTATCGCACACACTATGAATGCATGATTGTGTTACACAACAGGTGATATTCAAAATGACATCACGAAAGAGAATATTTGCTTTCATTGACTTTCCTTAATTAATGGCCCCTGCTGGACCAGGGGAAATCAAACTGTTGTTGAATAGCGGACTATCTCTCGTGTTTTGATGAATTCTGAGATTGGAGAGTAGCGCTTCAATCATAGCCGAAAAGCAATTGATGAAACTCATACCATTGACGACATTGATGCAAGTGATGATAATCTTGTTGTATACGATGAAATGATGCTTGAATACCAAGATAACCCCACCAGAATAGCTTCCAAAAGGTCAACACAAAAAACACGTGATCTATATCACACACAGATACATACCAGTGCCTAAAGTGATTGGGGACAACTGTAACATGTCAATGATATTCAGTGGCATTGACGCGCATTTGACTTGGTGTGCTGTTGGTTACTAGTGGGATGAGATTTAGAATATTGTTGCGGAGGACATCTAGGAACCGTATAGTTTCATCAGTATTGACCTGTAATTGTGGACCACGCAAGTATCAAGCCGATTTAGACACGATAAACAATTAAGAAATAATGCAGAAATAATACTAAAACCTGCCAGAGATATCATGGCAGAGTATGGGGAGCGATGCCGCAAAGCTCCTCGCAAGCACCAGAAAATGATTCCCTAATATAGCAGGCCGTAAAGTGTCAAAGATGTGTTACAGACAAGACATACTGCACTGCACTGGAAGATCTCACAGAGGGTTTTGAACAAACGTTTGTGCCACTACTCAAGCCCACATATGAAACTGGGAAAGACATAAAATGTTACGGAAACCATGGCAGTGATGATGGGAAAAGAAGAGGATCTGGTTCATATTGTTAAGACAGCCAAACGCGTAAAAGATATAAAAGGACCACGAGAGTAACCTTTGGGACCAATGAATGCTTGCAAAAGGCGAGTACAGAGATCAAAGAAGCCATTGGAGAAATTAGAGAAACAGTTGGTGTGATCGCAAAAGGCATCCTTGTACTTGATGTAGATTTGAGAACGTCAGTTGAGAAGCTCAGACCACCACTACCACCATCCGTGTGCGAATGAATGATCAAAACACCACATCATTTTAATCATCGAGATCGATAGTGGATCTTTGAAAACTCATGTTTACCGGACCCGCGAATGGAATCAATTCGTGCTCAAAATGTCATCAAATATAAAACATGTATTAACTAAGTGGATATACAGAGAAATTACATGGTATAAACAAGCCCTGGTGACCCGTAGGAAGCCTGTAATCTAATATTTGATACATTTCAAATGGAGACATTGACCTAGGCAAGGAAAAAGAGGCACAATGGTAAAAAAGACTGGATGAAATAAGAAGTGGCTAGAGCAACCAGAAATTAAAGGAACCGGCCTTGGCTTGGTGGACTGTCGCAAAAACTGCCCGAAATCACTGAAATCGGGGGAATCAAAAACTCTGGTATCTTGATTGCGTTTATCAGACACTAGGTCGACACAAATGCGAAATATAAAGTTAAAAAGTCCTGCGATGAAATTAATGGAGACCTTATTTTGTAATGGAAACCGAATTCAAGAAATTCCAGAGCCCATCGATGATGCTGATGCTGCGACGAAACAATACGTGAATGTAAAATTCAGCGAGCGAATATCAGATATCAAGGTCGCCGCTGACTAGACCAGATTGTCAGAAGAACATGAGAAGTTTTCTGATGGCACATATCATTATATACAAAGGGGAGGAGCTTTAAACTCTGGAGTATTTGGTGTAAAAAATATAAATATTGATAGGTTTCATCCCAGTGGAGATTGTATACTTGTTGCTGATAGATCCGGATATTATTTATTTATCATGTACGCGACCACTAACAAATTGGGCCTGTTGGTATTCAATCAGAAGACAAACAGAATCATTGGAAAATCCTAATGCTGAAGCTAAATATTAAAATCTCGGGATTCTTTACGAAAATGTCCGGTCGTTGACTAAACAGCCAAGTTCGAAAACACTCAGGGATTGCTCTACAACGATGAAGTTGAATTCACTGGCAAATCCACCCAGGTTGCAATCCCCGTTGATTATGTTGTACCAAAACTACCTCAACCAAGAAGAGAAAATTCTCGACTGTTATTTAACAAGGACGCGCTTGTGCGTGTGACGGCTTTTAGGCAAAGACGAAAACAATCGTTTCAGAAAGGATTAAATGGCTTGATTCGTTAGTTTCAAATTAAAGTCATTGCCAGCCCCCACAGCACACAATCGCAGGAATTTAAAAATGTCTCATGCAAAGGTTATTTTTATAATTGTAAGACAGATATGCTATTTAAAAGAGTAACTGGTTAGAAGTGCGTCGGCGTGTTGCACCTGATCAAGGCCAGCTTATCGAACAATTACACAAAGCGATCACATTATTAATAGAATAACTGATAGACCGTCAATGTCATCGACGCAAGAAATTAATTAAAGCAGAACAACAGCTGCGAGATGAAATCGTTACACGAGCTACTCGAGGGGGTAACTACTTCCGCTGATTTGAACCATAAAGTGAAGAGCATACATTTCGTAACCTGGTGACGTAAAGCTTATAAAAACCAAACCAAAGTGGAGGGCATCGATCATCAATGGCAAGCCGATTTAGCCGATGTCTCTCATTTGGTCATGTACAATCGAGGCTACAAATATTTGTTTGTGTTATCGACGTCTTTTCCAAATTTGCCTGTGTCATACCTTTGACTTCTAAAACGAGCTCCGAGTTAGTGCGAGCGTTAAAACTGGTGTTGAAACAAAGCGGTAGTCACAATCTCCGATAGCAGACAGAAAAAGGCACCGAATTTCTGAACCAAGAATTGAAGAAAAGAGAGATACATTTCTTCACCACCGAGAATCCTGAAACCAAGCTAGCGTCGTGGGCGTTTCAACGCACGTTAAAAGAAAGCATGCGGAATATTTTAAGGATCAACACACTCTCAAGTAGATCGATGTCTTACCGCGTCTGGTCAAAGCTTACAATCAATTGTACCATCGGACCATCGGGTGCACCCCCGATGAAGTGACGCTCGATAACGAAGTAGTCGTGTTTAAGCGATTGTTTGGAACGTCTCCTACTGCCCTTAAGAAACGAGGACTGATAACAACAGGAGATTGGATGTGCATTAGAAAAACCAAACGCACCTTTGACCAAGATTATTTACTTAACTAGACCACCAATTTGTTTCGCGTCACTTAACGAGGGCGTAGTCGTCATCCTCGCGTCTATAAACTGGAAGACATGAACGGTGAAGTGTTAAAAGGAACTTTATACTTGCCCGAGTTACACGAGTGACCACAAACGAAGACGAGTGTGCGACATCGAAAATTTTCTCGATCGAGGAACCGGTAAACAAAGGCCGAGTTGAAGAAGTAAAAGTACGTTGGAAAGGATATCCCTCGAGTTTTGCTTCTTGGATTGCCGCTTTGCAAGTCATCGACTGTAAAATGAAATGACCATGATGCTGTTCAACACAGCATTAACGACAGCTCCTTCACAGAGTTCTTCACTTTAAGATCTATAAAACCAACCCCTGTGAGTGGTGTGTGGAGAACGTGTGCATAAACGCAAATCGTCTTTGTCTGCCAAATCTTTGTGGTGTATTGTGTCATCGGAGCAGCCAACACCAATCTGAGTTTGTCACAAAGAGACAAACAAGTGTGGACCATTTTACTAAGCAGTTGCATCGGTTAATCTCTCCCCAATCCTTCTTTGAAATAATCCAGTATCAACGGTAGCCTTTCCGTCAGCACCAGTCACCACCAAAACATCAGCAGCAACAGACCTCTTTTGGAAAATCCTTTGACTTCGAGTGACTCATCGGAAAATAGAACCATCGAATTATGAAAAACCAATTTTAATTAACTTTACCCAGTGACAGTTCCATGGATGTCTCTCCCAACAACACCTTGTGCTATTTCACGGCCAAATTACCTCAGGCCATCCAATTGGCTCACGAAGCGCATTGGGAAGTCGCTTTGTTACAACTTATTCATCCCACGCAAATCCTAAACATCACGGAAAAAAATCGTCGTCGACTTCCTGAATGAACAAGTGCAAAAATACTTGGACGACAATGATCATCTAGTGTACGAATTCAAGACACCATCACATTACAATCCTCAAATGACTACCTATGCCTTCACAATTCCTGTGGGATATTATCAGTCAGTGTGGCTACCCATCGTTGACTAGTAAACATCCAAAAAAATGAGTAGACTATAGAAGATCATGGATTTCCAAGTGCACCTGGATCATGTTCGTCGTATCATGAACGAGCTAGCATTGGAAACCTTGGCAGAAGAACTGTCCTGGAGGAGGAAAAGAAAGAGAAGGAAGACGACATAATTCTTCTGTTATGCCCCATTTGTCCTCTGAAGCCACTGGTGAGGTACCAGCCAAAACAACCCTTCATCATAATTCAGACAGAAGACTGGGACGTGGAGCACCAGCATCGAGAGAGGGAACCCCAGCGACCACAGCAGCAGCATATGCAAGCCGAGCGCCTACGTCCAACGGACACAATTTTCAGTGTTCCTGAAACAGACGAATGGGGTTCTAAAGCAATCCAACCCCCCTCTGCACTCCCGAACTTCACCATTTCTTGGGAGTATGACTGGAGTTGTCGCGGTGTGTGCGGTGCTGGGCCTGGGACGCGCGTGCATTAACCAATTGCACTGGAGAAAGAAAACGGCCCCTTTCAAAGCCAACAGATCTCTAGAAAAGAGATACTACTCGATTTGTCATAAAAGTGTTTGTGTTTGTAAGCTTGTAATAGTGCCTGTATACGTTTGTCTTATTCTTCCCCCCAAAAAATCTCTTTCCCTTCTCCAACATATGTTTGTAACTGAGGCTTTAGTGGTGTGTCTATAAATACTTACTACCCTTCCTTGTATAATAGTGTGTGTTTGGTATGTTTTGTGTATGTATATGTTTGTCTTTGCTTTTCAAAACGTTTTGCCTTCTCCAGTATTTGTTGGTATGGAGTATAGGATGATTGTTTGTAATTGTTTGATTGCATGTAGTAAGATGTGTTTGTATGTAAAAAAGTGGAGGGAGTTTCTTTTAGGACTACGAAATACCATCTCATTTGGATGTCAAGGGTTTGTAGGTGATATTTATTTTGTGTGACGGGATGTTTTCCTTCATGTTCGTGCTTGAGGCATATGAAAAGGCGCGTTCACCAGTCGTACCATTCATCGTCAATGTACCAAGAGAATATGATGACCGAAAAGTTACAAGAAGCAGTAGACATTCTGGTAGACATTGAGCAGCTACTCGAGCAAGTAGAGGCTCAATGGTATAGTCTCTACAGAGGGAGAAGGAAAGCAGATGCCCTCCAAAAAGTAAAAGGGCTCATCAAACAAGTGATGATAGACGAAAAAGAGAAGATGAAGACAATGTGGAATAAGGAGAGAATGGAAAAGAAGAATGGGAGTAACAGAATTCGGAACGCTTGAATGAGAACTGGATCAAGGTTCAGGGCAAGTTCAGGAGGATGGGGCATCCTGACTGGATGCCTGGGGATGGAAAGACAGAAATGATGTTAATAGATAAAATATGGCGGAAGAACTTGATGGCAGGGAAAAAGTAGAAAAAATCCCCAAGGCCCTTCCCGTACCTCAAAAAAGATTATCTTTTTTACTCTTGCCAGTTTTTTGTATTTGTATTGTATTAGTGTTTGTTTGTTGTAAGGGTGCGAATTTCTGTCGATCTATGAAGAACACATTAAGTTGGGCAGGTGAACGATTAATTAGTTTTATGGGGACCGGCGCGTGTTTAAATCGCCATAATGCACTGATTGGTAATGTCTCTGTCATGAGAGCAGTGATTCTTAATTAAGCCTTCGTTTATTTAACTGAAAGGGATAGGGGTTAACTTCCGGTCTGTATCGAAGCTGTCTGTTTTGAAGTTTTCCAGGAATCAGTATTTGGTAATCTGAGGTTGTGAGGCGGACTACATTTTTTTAGCGCCTATTAAGGCGGGAGAGATATTTAATTCGGATTGGTTACGCTGAATAAGGGGGCATGATTCCACATGAAAACTCTCATTTTTGATGTGCCGCCGCAAAGGTCCTGGTCAGTCGACACTTTTTCTGCAAGAGAAAACAAATGTAGAAGACTTCGGGTCGAATTTAGAAGAAATTCACTCGTAATTAATCATCCAAGGGATCGGATGTCTGGAAAAATCGACGAACACAATTCTGGCGGAAGGCTTAAAAACACAAGGTGAGATAGCTCCACGTGACGTATTCACCGACGTATCCACGTGACGTATTCACCGACGTATCCACGTGCCGTATACACGAATCTACCAGTTGAAGTATCTACGCATCACGTACTTACATAACCACCTAACCACACAAAGTCCGAGGGCCGAAAGCGGCCAGACACTAGAGAGTTGGAGAAGGGAAAAGTGGAAAGGACCCATACGTACAGGCACAGGGAAGTTAAAGAACAGTCGCAGTGAATTCGGACTGAACCAGAACAATTAGGTTATGAATCTGTACAAGGCATTGACTTCGATCTTTCACTCGATTCGATGATGAACTAGTTCTATCACTTAAAACAAAACTGCTATTTGTATAAGTATATTTGTGTTTGAAATTCGTTGACTGATTTGTTTTAAAAAAGTGTATCTTCCTAATGTAATGTGTTATCACAATTGTTTATGAATTTTCATTAAATTTATTGTCTTTACATGTACGGGGGCTCGTGTCATTCTGTTGTATATATCTGCTCAGATCTCTATCTATTCCACTTATACGTTTCACACTTTATATTAATATTTACTCGATCCGGGCAATTACACCGTTGGCGATCACCCTCTAGATAACGATAACCAAAATCCACTACAACCCACTCCCAACAAAGCTGGGGGAGTTTGTGGCATTTGTGTATGTCTATGTTCACCATTCAAAGTTAGACCATTTACCATTACCCTTCTGATCTGACCCCATTTTGACCCAGTAAACACTTTTGAGCCCCGATTGTCCTTCTGTGTTAATTTCCCTTTTGACCCCTTAAATTTTAGGGTAAAATTCCCTATATAAACCAGTATGACCCCCAAGTGCCTAATATAACTACTTCTTGTGTTTACAAAAAAAAATGTCTCTTGTTTTGTACACCAAGAACGTGATTTTGGGCAAGGTCAAATACAAAATAATGATGTACATAACGTATGGTTATTAAGAAAAGCCAACAAATACTACAAATTAAATATACATAACACTTGCACATCTGGACTTATTTAATTCTGTAATATCTAACAATAAAAATACATGATCATAAGCATCCGCAATTCTTTTATGTTAAGTGCAACTAATGTTACCCGAAAATACAATAGCATGTATAGAAATATCGGGTACGAAACATGCCGGTTACGAAACGTTCATGTTAAGAAACGACCTGCAACCTTTAATAAAACCGTATGTGACCCATTGTGTGCTTATCTATAACTAATTAAAACCTTATGGCAACCCTTTTATGTCGATGTGGTTCTAATTAAAACTTTATGGGAGCCCTTTTATGCCGATGTGGTTCTAATTAAAACTTTAAGGAGCTTCTTTTGTGCTGATACGTAATTAATACCCATTGATATCGTGAGCAAAAAGAGCGTCCATCATGCTTGAAATGTTTAAAGTTTCATCCATTCACTTGAAATTTCAACCTCTGAATCAGTGCATTCGACCTGCCGAAATGTCATAATTCATATCATAATACCATTTAGGAAGGGTACACTTTTAGAAATCTTATTTAAATTAAGTGGTTTAATTTATTGATAAGTCTGTGATTTACGACCTGAAAATAACCATTGTATGCAAATTTAAAAGTCGGCCTCATTTTATTGCAAAGATCTCTTCTGCATGTCAATATGCAACACGACTGGCTCCCTGCTGTTAGTAAAGTACGCAGAAATACAACAGGTAAAAATAATTTATTTTTGGCAATGTGAGAAAGTTGAGTGGTATAGAATTTCGGCGACAATTAGTTGTGTCTCCTTTACATGCTGTCGGATCCGATTTCAGAGTTTTTATAACCTGTAACAAGGGGCTATCCATGACATGCTTTCGATCCCGCAACCGAGCTTTGGCAAATTGGTGTTGTACACATCGCGATAGGTTTTGGTTGAATATGACCTTCAACATAAATTTTCCCTTTGCAAACACGGTCTTATCAGCCATTGTCCAAAAGGTCAAAAGTTTCCACTCATTCAATTTACTCAGGTACTTGTACTGAGTGTTCAGTATATCAGGTACTGGTACTGAATGTTAAGTCTATCTTCAAGATAAGGTCAACAGTCGACATTTGTTTGACTATGATAGAATTATGAAAACACTAACTATACTAACAGACTGTACAGATCTTTAATTTCTCCAGCCATATCTTTTGAACCATTTAGCGTTATCACAATTTATTAATTCCCAAAGCCACATTTGATGTGTCAACATTTGTAATCGTGTTAAATGTAAACCTTAGACCGATTCGCGCACAAGAGTTTAGCGCGGAAATAAGTGAAAACAATATGAGTGCTAAAATAAGAATTCTTACAGCAACTAAGGTAGGTTTTCAAAATTTCTTTATATCGTGTTAGAAAAGGCGGTATATTTGGAAGAATTTAAATAAAATGATTCGAAGACGAGCCCCGTTTGCTTTCATAGTTTATCTGATGATGTCTTCCTGCAATCGATACAGTCTTGCTATGGAACATATCAGGATCATATATTGTCTGTTGAATCACACCGTTGCATCCGTTTATATGTTGCATTGCGAGAGATGATATTGAAAATAATAATAATAATAATAATAATAATAATAATAATAATAATAATAATAATTACCGCAACAACAACAACCTTAATTTAACCGGATAACACATTTGGTCATGAAAGATCCAGCTGCTATGTGGTCCTCAATTTTTGGAACAGGTTATGTTATTAAAAAATTCAGAAAAAACCACTTACATGCACTCAAGTAAGCTCGCACGCGCCCTAACAAAGACTTAATAATAGGAATTAACACGTGTAACTATAGTGGACAACAGATACATGTATGAACAATATACTACAAACATGTATGCACGTTACAACACGTCATATATCGAATAAAACTTGCACATAAGCATATGATTCTTGGAAAATGCTGTTCGTGATTCTGATTATAATGCGTTGTAATTTGAAATACTACTGATTATGAAGCGTTGTAATTTGAAATACTACTGATTATAATGCGTTGTACTTTAAAATACTACTGATTATAATGCGTTGTAATTTGAAATACTACTGATTATAATGCGTTGCAATTTGAAATACTACTGATTATAAAGCGTTGTACTTTAAAATACTACTAATTCTAAAGCGTTCAACATTGAAATACCGCTCCCGTGTCCTAGTGGTTAGAGCGCTCGCCTTGGATGCGTGAGGTCGAGGATTCGAACCCCGGCCGAGTCATACCAAAGACTTTTTAAAATGGTACAAACAGCTGCCTCCCTTGGCACTCAGCATTAAGAGGTTAGTGTTAGGACTGGTCGGCCTGGTGTCAGGATAATGTGACTGGGTGAGACATGATGCTACATGTCTGCGGCATGATGCCCCGGTGCTAGACATCACTATACCTGTCACAATGCAGACATCGTAGGTACTTTAAAATACTACTGATTATAATGTGTTTGTACTTTGAAATATTGCTGATCATAAAACGTTGTTCTTTGAAATAATACTGATTATAACGTGTTCTAATTTGAACTACTGACAAATATACCGTGTTCTAATCTGAACTATTACTGATTATAATGCATTCTATTTTAACTATTGTTGATTATAACGCGTCCTGCTTTGAAATATTACTGAATATAATTAGTTGTACTTTGAAATACTGCTGATTATAATGCGTTCTACTTTGAAATACTACTGAGTATAATGCGTTGTACTTTGAAATACTATTGAGTATAATGCGTTGTACTTTGAAATGCTACTTATTATAATACGTTTGAAATTCTACCGATTATATAGCATTGTTCTTTGAAATAGTACTAATTATAAAGCGATGAACTTTGAATAAATACTGATTATAATGCGTTCTACTTTGAACTACTACTGATTATAAAGCGTTCTAGTTGAAATACTACTGATTATAATGCGTTCTACTTTGAACTGCTACTGAGTATAAATCGGTGTACTTTGAAATACTGCTGATTATAAAGCTGAATATAAAGCGTTCTAGTTTGAAATACTACTGAGTATAATGCGTTGTACTTTGAAACACTGTTGATTATACCGCGTTGTACTTTGAAATACCACTGAGTATAATGCGTTGTACTTTGAAATACTACTGAGTTTAATACGTTTTAGATTCTACCGATTATATAGCATTGTTCTTTGAAATAGTACTAATTATAATGCGCTCTTTGAAATAGTACTAATTATAATGCATTCTACTTTGAACTACTACTGATTATAATCCGTTCTATTTTTAACAACTACTGATCATAATGTGTCCTCTTTGAAATACTACTGCATATAACGTGTTCTGATCTGAAATATTACTGATTATAATGCGTTCTAGTTGGAACCACTACTGATTATAAAGCGTTCTACTTTGAAATACTACTGATCATAATGTGTTCTAGTTGTAACTACTGCTGATTATAACGCGTTCTTCTTCGAATACTACCGCTCTACATCAAGTCTGAGTTTCCGCTTGCAGAACGCCTTGTGAAAGCAGAATAAAGTAGTATTTCAATTATTACTTGCTAGCTTTTGTCGCACGTGCCAGATAGAGGTCTTGATGTGAACAATGTTTTGCACGAGATTGAGGATAACTATACTGGATTTTACCAAACCGGGAGTCTTTACTACTCCATATCCATGATTATGTAGTGTGATTGGATAAAATTTAACTTTAATTTAACAGTAATCTTTTCTTAAAAGTAATAAGGAGTAGACGTAAACTTTGAGAAATATTGATGAAAGGGCCTTGCACTCTTCATTGACATTTGATGAAAGGGCCTTGCACTCTTCGTTGACATTTGACGAAAGGGCCTTGCACTCTTTGTCACGTTTGCTAAGCCCCAGCTATAAAGTCATGTATAAGCTATAATCTACCTGTCTTGGGAATATTACCGCGGCCATGTGTTTGATGTCTAAACATTGCCGCGGGGTTAGTGTTGAACTCTTACGCAAGGTTACCATGACCAGCAAGAGACCGGAAACTTTAATCGGCAAAGGCGATAGATCGCAACACTTAACAAAGGCTTGCCGTTATCACACCTATGTGTTAAAGGTTAGTTCAAGGATTAAAGGAAAGTCCACGGGGTGAACGGGGCGTGTTCTTATCCGTCCCACGTTAACAGACAGCGAGAGGGACATTGTCCGCCAAATTTGATTGGATCGGTTCACAGCGATATCCAATCGGAATTGAGATTGAGGGTCTGATTTCAATTAAGACCCGAATGATAATTTTCCGAACTCGTAAGAGAAACATTAGTATTCGCATGGAAGGATTGCAGATCAATAGGGTGTTACGTATATGTAATTAAATTGCTTGTGTGTTAGTTTTAAATTCTTTTTATTTTATTTTTATTTCATTATATTTTATTGTAATGATAGTTTTCATTCGATTTGAATCTCTTTTCCGAAAATTGGTTTGACCCGATTAAATCTTAACGTTACTTCAGCACTATTTTTAGCTCATAGATTTTGTAAACATCGAGTGATAACGATTGGCTATTGCGAAGGTCATTTCGGCCAGCATGTTAGCTGAACTGTAAACAGTCTTTCTTTTTTCAGTGTGAGAATTAGATTCTTAGATAGAGCTATTTTTGCATACGTGATAAATGGTATTTTTTTATTGCGATGTTCAAATTAGAAATCGCGTAGACTGTCACGTGAGACACCATGTGATCTAAAATCGCGGCTTTAAACAGACGCTCTCTAGTAGATTTAGTTAGTTGTATTTTAAACCTTGAGGGCTCAAGAGGTTTCAATTGTTGTTGCCAGTTTGTTTTTGAAGTTCATCTGTTTTTTGGAATTTAATAATTTATTCTCTAGAAAATTAAACAAGTGTACCGTTTTATAAAAAGTTCTGGGACAAAGAAATTCAGTGGAAATTTATTCTGGAGTTTAACGGAAACATTATAAACTGTGATTCAATCGAGGATCTGTTACCATCAGTAAAGACATCTGACGTCATCGCCTCCATATTGGAATTTCATCGAGATTCGAACCCGGATTCTTTTAGAACTGTTTAGTGATAGGACTTATATTTTCAATCTTAGGATTAAATTTTGGATTATATTCACAAACCGTAAGTCCTATTTCCAATTTTACATTGTTTTCTAGGGAAATAAATTATTTTGTTAAAATATACAAAGCTTGTTGGCTTCACACTTTTCTCTTGTTATTTTTGTACTAGCCTACACGTAACAAGGGTTTACTCCGAGAAAAGAATCCGCTCGTAATTTGGCGGCAAAACTTAGAGGTAGATCCTAAGGAAAGACAAAGCTTTCGAAAAGGTCAGTAAGTTATTTGCTCGATTTTGCAGAATATTACGGCATCATAATTGTAATTATTTGTAGTATGTATACTTAATTATTATGATCGTTTAGTATGTAAAATTACCTTTGCAGTGTTTCATTTACATGCGTATTTGAGAAATTGGCTTGAGCCTACGTAGAGAATTATTAGATGCGAGCCGGAATTACGTAGATTGTTAGCTTGTGGTCAGAATTAATTTGTTATTCGCTATTAGGTTACTTCGTAGTAAACCAGTCCATTTATTAATGCGTTATGTTAGAATTTACACATGCTTGAATTGTGAATTTGGAAACACGGTTGAAGTAAGTAAGATTAGTTACTATAGTCGTATGCATATATCAGAGTATTGATATTTGAATATTTGCGTTCTTTGTATGCGTTGTAAGGTAAAGAAATGCATCTGATTATTGTGATATTGTTTAGTATAACTGGATTAGGAATATGTACTGATGTGACGGAATTTGTTGATGTATGTATAAGAAGTAATTGATACCGTGCTATGTTATGACGTTTGTTTTACTATACAAGAATGTGTGGGTATCTCCATGTGAACGAATGCGTGACCGAAGAAATTTAATAGCCGGTATCTGATGACAGGCTGTGTGTAGTGTGAGATGAGACGGCTAAGGAAAAAGATTGTACCGTCCTTGTATTTTCACAGGAAGCATTTTAGGGGATAGAGAACTTCCGGTTCCATTGGGTTCCAAGTCTTCAAATTTGAAGACGGAATTGAGGCTGTAGCCGAGACAGTCGAAGTCAACAGAAGAGTAGACGTGGTAGAGAAAGTGGAGGAGGAGGAGAAGGAGTCTAGAGAAGTCGAGGAGGAGGAGGAGAAGGAATTTGGAGAGAGGTCGGGGAGGAAGTGGAGAAGGAATTGGGAGAAATATAAGAGAGAGAAATCATACGACAGATGAGTAGAAATACAAGTACAGGTGGAAATCAATCTCACACTGCTAATCAAGTGATGCAGTAGGCTTATTAAAGGGTCGAGCGAAAGTGTAATTGGAAATTTGAGTTATCTGATTATTGAATTGTTATTAAATTGTTATTCATTGAATTTCAACCTTTTTTGTACATTTAACCATCTAACCGTCGGCATTGCTGACTGGGGGCTCGGAACTTTACATCTATCTTTCACTAAATTTTACTTCCAACCAAACTGAGCGTGGGTGGAACTTCTATAACAGTTAAATAAAATATTGGGAGCACCCCACCCCAACCATGTACTTCGTCATACTCTTCATTGACATTTGAAGTTGAAGATTTAGATATTTGAGTGGAACTGGATACAGGTATATATAGTTTATGCTTGTAGTGTTTATCATGCAAAGATGCTTTACCGATGTATCATAAGTATATGCATGAAAGTTTGTCTTGCCATTCTCAACAACCTTCCCATCCACCCCGTCTACATAGCAACCAATCTCTGAATCATAGATGCATAGATTCTGAGTAACCTCATTGCTTTTCTATTTCATTGTTATAATTTTGTTAACTATGAACAAATTAAATGTTTCAATATAAAATTGTGGTGAAACTTTCTATAATGCATAACGTATCGATTATCGGCTGATCTTAGCTTTTAAATACGAAATGACCTTGTTAGTGTAAGTTTGATGATCTACTAAACCCTGCAAGAAATGAATTCTGATATCAATACATGTCTACCACATAAGATATTACTGGTGAAAGAAAGAAAGGAAGGAAGGATGAATGAATTAATGAATTAATGACTTCAAGAGATACGAAATAATGTTCTAGCCTTGTTAGAAAACGGTCATGAGAAAAACAATGAAAGTCCCTGGAGGAGATTGACGATCTACTGGCCAAATATAGTTTCCAGGAATCCAAGATAAGACTGTTTCCACTCTTTAACTACAGAGTACAATAGTGGCTATAAAGTGACAACTAAAGGTAACGTTCGAAAAGTAAAAAAATGCAGGACCGCACACACACTATCCACTTAGGAGTAGCGATAAGATTTTCAAGATCGCCGTTGTAGCGGCCATATTGGATGTAAGATTCGTACCATTTTTAAAGATCATCTATACACCTTAAGAAGGTTTCCATTGAAAACCGCATATCGATATGACCATCCATCCAGGCAGGGTAGCAATGACAAGAATTTTCAAGATGGCTGCCATGGAAGCCATATTAGATATCAGATCAGTAACACTTAAGACAAATTCAGTATCATAGAACATCTTTTAGTGAAAACTTCTTGATATGACCATCAAATCAGGAGGTGTAGTGATAACAACAAGGTCGGATTAAGGTGGCAAGAGGGCCTGAAGCAAATTTAAAAAGCGTCCCCCTTCCCCAAATACAAGAGTCCGTCAGAGGGATTGACGCTCTAGTGGGTGAAAAGAATTTACACGAAAGCAGAGAAGACCATTTCTTCCTTTTAACTGCTGAATGTTCAAACCATCTCTCTTATTCTTCAGCAATAATAAGATTTTCAAATTAACTGTTGTGATTTACGTATTGGACGTCAGATTGGCACCATTTTTATTTTGGGCAAAGTAGACGTCATTAGAAGTCTTTAGCTGAAAAGCCCATATCATAATGATTATCCATTCAGGGGGAGTGGTAACAGGAAGAATTTCCGGACTTACGGTACTAATTCAGTTCCCATAGTAAACCTACGTAAATACCATGATATTAAAAACTCAATAACTTAAAATTTCTGAGTGCTCATGATCAAACCTATATTTATCAGTATAGATGAAACCTGGATGTCAGTTTCTGTGTAGAGGAAAGGATATGAGCCGCGGCATTTTCTGGACCTGCATGTGTTTGAAACATGTGCTTTCAATTCCGCACCAAAGAGTCAGGTGCTAATTTTAGTAATGAGTGTTCCAAACTCGAGACTGTTAAAGGACTGAAATTCCATCAATAATTTTATTTAGTGATTTAGATTTTTTTTAACGTAGCTTTAACAATTTTTCAGTCATATCGCTACGATGTCTGCAGTGTGACAGTTTATAGTGATGTCTAGCACTGGGGCATCATGCCGCAGACATGTGGCATGATGTCCCACCCAGTCACATTATCCTGACACCAGGCCGACCAGTCCTAACACTAACCTCTTAATGCTGAGCGCCAAGCGAGGGAGCTGTTAGTACCATTTTTGTAAGTCTTTGGTATGACTCGGCACCCCTCCATCAATAAAACAATGTCTCTATTTTTTTCACTTACAACAAGGATAAATTCTCAAAAGATTCTTTTTCTTAAAACATAACTTACATTATTAACCAAAATTGGCCAGTGAAACCCGTATATACTCTATTTTATGTTCACCCATTTCCAGGCTGGCTCCCATTTTCCATACAATTAGTACCGTGTGTCCTTCAAGACAACTGTCGCAGCAGCCATATTGGCTGTACGACTGGTACTATTTCCATTTAGGACCAACTAGGTATCACAAGAAGTCTGCTGGTAAAACCCCATGTTCATAGAGTCGACCGTTTGGGAGGAGTAGAGATAACGGTTTTTTCCCCAAGATAGCCACCATTGTGGCCATATTGAAGATTAGTCATTTGCATTTAGGACCATGTAGATACCATAAGAATGATGAAAGCCCCATGTCAAAATGAAGTTCCCTTTACGAGGTGTAGCGAACACAAGAGTTTCAAGATCACCATAGGTTGGACTTCAGATCAGCATCATTTAAATCGAGGATCAACAAAACAAAATAAGACGACTTGAAGTGAAAAGACCATGCTGATACGAACAGTCATTTAGGATAAGTATTGACATCACGATTTTGAACCTGGCCTCTGTGGTAGACATAATAAACCCGAGACCACCCGCTATTTTAATTTATGACGAACTAGACATCATAAGAAGTCTTTAGGTGAAAACCCCATCTCAATATGAATTTCCGTTCATGAGGAATAGTGATAAAAAAAATTTTTTAAGATGGCTGCTATGGCAGCCATATCGGAGGCAGGTTGGCACCATTTCCATCTAACTCCAAGTAGACATCATAAGAAGTCTTTTAGTGAAAACCTAATGTTGATACAACCATTCAGCAGGGAAGGCATAACATGATTTTCAAAGTGGCAGCCATATTTGATGTTAGATCAGCACAATGTTCACTTAAAACCAACTGGACATTACAGTGTTGTTTTGGTGAATATCCCATGTCAATATATATTTCTGTTTGGTTGGAGTTGTGATATGAAGATTTAAACAATGCCACCGTGGCAGACATATAGGACGTCGGGTTGACACCATTTTATTCAGGACTAACTAGACATCCTAAGAAGTCTTGCAATGAAAATCTGAAACTGACATGACCAACCACGTATGAGAAGCAGCGACAAGATTTTCAATATAGTCACTGTGGCAGCCACTTTGGAAGTCCGATTAGCACCATTTTCATTTCGGATCAACTGGCTATCATAAGAAGTCATATAATGACAACCCACGTTTTTAAGTCCATCCATAAAAGTGCGAAGCTTACTCACAAACTGTGTTGACAGATGCGAGATGCCACAGATCTGTAAACACAAACACCTTCGACCACCAAGCCACCCCTAGCAGTTTAGGAGTGTAAGCAATAAAAACTTGTGCAAATGGACAAAAAGACAATGAACATCAGCTCAACCATTCTGGTATATAACTAGTAGAGCTAAAAAAGAGAAAGAATTTGACGGGTTGATACTTTATTTCAAACAGCTCATAAACACGTGGCAATTGCTGAAGCTATATTGAAGTCTTGCTTATTAAAATATATGTACTTTATGTCTGTATAATACTGTATGTACATAACGTTATCATATCAAGCATGTTAATATGCACCAATACAAAGTCTATTTACTAGACTTATCTTTTCTTTACAATTAAAATGCAGTGTGTAACTCATTCCATGACAATAACAAACAAATAACAAAACATATCATGTTCATAAAAAGGACTGGAGTGGGTACTGACGAAATAACCAGATATCACAAACCATGACGTAACACAATAATCTGAGCTTCCCATTATTAAAATATATGTGAGAAGAAATAAAGTGTGGCACAAGACTACAAAATCTGAACTGCAATTAATGAATTTCTTACTTCTGAGCATGAGAAATAAGAGAATCAGAGAACCAATTCACATTTTTCTGACTGACATTCTGTCTTTCCAGTAAATATACTAAAATTCCTTTTTATTCCAGAATATCAAAACTAGAAAATACTTGTATTTGATCATAATATATTTATCTACAGCTATGAAAACAAGTATTAAAATCCAATACATTTAGGTATTCCTTAAAACATACAATTCTCCATGTTATATTTTTAGTTAAAACAAAAATGTTAACACCATCCTTTCAATTCAAATATATGTGATAGAAGAGTTGACAAAGAACAGTGCAAAAATTGTGTGAAACCAGCCCTGTCAAGAGTTTGACACTCTGTGTGTAAGTTCACACCAGTTTTGCATTTAGTTTCTCAGTCTTTCTTTCATATACATGATAAGACTTGTATTGCTCCAGTGCAATATGGAGAGAGCATATTAGCTGCTGTTGTCATATATATATATATATATATATATATATATATATATATATATATATATATATATATAATTTTAAGATAGGAACTTATATTCCATATCAAGGCTTCCCACAGCATTTCTATCACAATCAGACATCTATGCTGCACAAGATTCACAATAAAAATCTCTCTTTTGAACCATCTTTAACAAGGAAATTCAGTGTATTCTTATCCCTAAATTGCTGTTGTGAAGTCACCAAAAGTAATGATGAAATCTGGCTGTCACCCTTAGGACAGAGCTATAGAGTTTCTGTGTGGTCATGTAAAGTAACCAAGGATGAATGGATGAGCAGACAAAATGAATGATGCAGTTAGTACATCCCCAGCTTTTCATAAAGAGCTGGAGAGAATAATGCCCACGATGATATTTGACTGTATCATTGTAATTAATTGGTATGAAAACACTCGTACAACAAATAATATATCCTTGGTTGAAAATGCTGAACTAATCAAAGCAGTGGAGTATCAACCACGCAAGCAACTCACACAAATGGGGGGGGGACGGGGCTGGTTCAATGGCGGCTCAAAATTACCATCAAGCAAGTAGTTTTTGAGAAAGGGGTGGGGAGGGGCAGCAGTAGGATAGCAAAACTGGGTAAATCTAAATTGCTATTGAGATTCTGTCATTTATGATTGACTGAAAACACTAAAGTAATACCAAAAAAAACTTGTTGAGTATATCTGAAATTCACTGAGTATATTCAAAGAAGTGTCGCAAATAAAAAAATTACAGTGAGTCTACTTGCAGGAGGCCCTACTGTCAGCAATGTCTTCAACAAAAACTGATGCTAAAAGGGGTCATCTCAAAATACTTTAAGAAAACAATAGAATACCTGCTAGACACTTTAAAAACTGAAACCTAACTCTTTTTTTTAAAAAGAGCATTATATATTTTCTACTAACTAATAAACACATGGAAAAACAAAAAATAAACAATCAAAATAAATAAATAAATAGAATAGTCTGCAAATCTGAACTAATTTGCAGATAGTGAAGGTCTTTTATTTTACCATTCCTTAATGTCTACATACATTATGTTTTTAGGACATGTCCCCAGACATAATGTCTTTGTATAACATGTCCACAGACGTCGTCTCTGTATGACATGTTATGTCCAGAGACATTGTCTTTTTATATCACATGTCCAGACCTTATATCTTTGCATGACAAGTATGTTCATAGACAATAAGGAAGATGTAAAAAATATATAAAAATATAAAAAACAAAAAGAGAAAAAAGAAATAAAAATGGCTTAATATCTGCAAAGTAGTTAATATCCATTTACCATTTCATGTTTTGATTTCACTTTTTTTCTCCATCTCTTTCTACTTTTTTGTTGCGTTTATCTTAATATATTTATTTTTGCAGCTTACAACATTTGCAGAAAGTTAAGAAAAGTCAAAAAGTTTTAATGTCCACAAATTACATAATGTTCACAGACCTATTTATTATTTAGTTAATAGTTAATTAATTTTCGTTTACGAGTTCATCAATTAATAAAATTACTATAATGCAATATTTTAAAAGGTTAGCTTTTCATTACTGAATCATCCAAATTGATATTCTATTATTAACAGAAATTATTTTGAAATGACTCCTTTATTGTTTACGGGCATTTTTAAAAATGTGCAGACATGAAAGTCACTTTCAACTGTTTCATAATGTCCATGGAAATTTATGGTCATTGCAGACAATCAGGCCACCAAATAGCCGTTATGACCAGTGTGGACAATAAGGCCTCTAAAATCTACTCTTGCGCTTTTTGGACTTGAGTACTGAAATAACTCTACCCAAGGCATATGGATACCATTTCACTGCACTCCACTGCACATGCACTCATGGGACTCCAATGCACATGCACTGAAGGTCTCAAAACTGGAGGACAATTTAAAAATGTTTGAACATTTATGATGTCTTGTAACAGCTGATAAACTTATTCAGCAAAACATTTTATATTTCTTCCATACTATTAGTTTCATACTAATTTCCCCCAAGTCATTCAAATTTAAGGGCAGTACAGAAATTTTCCAAATTGTACAAAAACATGTATCAGCATGCCAAGTTTCTTTAAATATAAATTTCACTTGAATAATAATAAACTTGGATCCATCTTGGCAATTATTTTTAGGCTAGGATAAATTCTGAAGAAAAAGAATAAAATTGGAGTATTCATACTCAAAGTCCAGTAATAAGATCTAGCAAACCCTACAAGCTCATGAGGAAAAATAAACACTAAAGTTTATTGTACATTTTTTTTTTTCCATTGAAACTTTTCTACGAAAGGCAAAATAATTATGATTTTACATTATATATATATATATGTACGTCTGAAAACAAAATTGAACAAATCATGAAATATATAGGCTCTAGGTACATCTCAGTTTCTGGAGTATACATGCAGACTTTTTAAGGGTCATTATTTCATTTTAACTCGACACAATTAGGGTAGGCAAATCTTCTTTGTTTTACAAAATGCTAATGTCTACACCAATTAAGGCACTGAAACACAGAATGAATGTACACCCGATTTAAATGTATGGGGAAAATTCTTTACAACTGGGATACATTGTTAAAAAGGAATATCCCTCATGATGTAATGTGGTAAACTGTATTTAACCAAAACCAGATTTATCTATTCATACAAGACTGTGGTACAAAAAGATATGACAATGAAATATCAGTTAGGTTCTGAGCATATTTCCCATTGTATGAAGGATGCATCAAAACTGCATGAAAGTTTTCTCTTCAACCTGAAGATAAAAACGCTAACAAGTATTTTATTAAAAACTTTTTCCTTCTAGTTAAACTGTTCTAAATAAAACTTCCTTTCAAGAGCCATCATTTTATAACTATTTGTGAAACTAAAGCAGTATATACAAACTTAATTTTCTGTTAAAAAACTTTAGCTCATCCTCAATTTAAGAAAATACTATGGATCATATATATTTGTCAATTGAAAATCTTAAATTTGTAACAACAAAATCTCTATTTTGTTAAAAAGAGTATCAAGACTTTAATACAAACTTAGTAAACTATTGGCATTGCACCAAATGCCCACCCTCCCACCCACCCACCTCCCTCCTATGAAACTAAAGTTGCACAAAGAAATAATTTTATGTAAGAAAAGAGCAAATAACTTCACAAAAAATTACGTAGCACCAGCAGCATACTGAACAATTATAAAGCTTACAAATATTATGAAATCTTCATTTCACAATACAATAAAATGTTATTCACATTTCTCGTACACTTAAATGTTTGCATTTACAACAGATTTGGCCTGCTACAAGCTTAATATAATCATATGTACAATTGGAATATCGAATATAAATGCTAAATATGAGAGAGATTTGAGACAGTGAAAGAGAGAGAGATAGGGTGTGAGAGAGAGAGCGAGAGAGAGAGAGAGAGAGAGAGAGAGAGAGGGAGAGAAAGAAAGAAGAGTTTATATATGATTTTATTTATATACATCAACTTATGTCTATCTAAATACCATCTGGAATTTGAAATAACAAATTATTCCGATTGAATATTATTACAGGCTGCAAATTAAACAAGCACCTGCCACAGCAATCACAACCTTAAGCAAAACAATAAAATGAACTTACAGTACAAATTGAAATATATGAGTACAGTTCAATATGTTGAACACACACACACACACACACAGAGACTGTAATTAGACCTAAGATACCATGTTAAACAGGCAATGCTGAGACAATAGCAAACAAGAAGCTGGGTGGTGAGTTTGATTCACTGACCTGACACTGTTCAAAAGACATGATTTAACAAAGATAATGTATTAATGTTGAATTCATTGAACCTGGCAAATGAGACTTCTTTTTCACTTTGACCACTTTTCTGAACCACTTTTTAAAGTGATCATAAATCCATTTGACTGATATATTAATATTGGCCAATTTGGATAGCATGTATCACTCCATACCTCCCATTTCAGCCAAATTTAAAAGTCTGCCCTCATCAACACATTGTTTCAGATTTTGATATCAGTATTTCTGTCTGTTAAAGTTATCAATCTGCCTTCTTCAATTCTAAATGTCAACTAACAATAAGTCAATATATTAGCAATATAACTCAATGCACTGAATCTTTGGCACCAAGAAATGTACAAATTTGCCTGGAAATTTATGGGAAAATGCGAATGTTCTTGTGTAGACAACAAAAGGTGAATGAAGAAGAATGAATGAAGATTTGCAAGATATGCTATTACAGTGATACACTGACCAAGAGATTATGTGGCAAGGATGAATATATGGCAATTAAGAAATGATGTACCTGTGACATAATGAATTTATGAAAATGTTGCAACAATCTGCAGAATAATATAATATCAAGCATTTGCTAAGTTTTCTTGATCATCTTTCTTCATTTCTCTTAATCTCAAAGCTACTGCTGCTACCAGTGCTGCCCCCTTTCCACTTCCATCATGAGACAGCGTTAACTTGAACTGCAAGAAACAGAAAAGATCATGTACATGGTGGTGTTGATTGGTACTGGTATTCGGTTCAAGCTTTAGAATTTCTTCATAGATTTAACACATCCATGTAAATATGAGTCCCATGAAGAAACTTATGCGTTACTGGCTGAAAATAATTTCCATGATAAGACTATTTCTTTTTTTTAACAATTGAGTGCTGAAACAATCTTCAATATTTCTGAATAATAAGAACATTTTCTAGTCGGCCATCTCTGTGTCCATATTGATTTCAAGATTTACATGTACACAGTTTTCATTTAGGACCAACTAGACATCATAAAAGGTCTTTTGGTGAAAACCCTATGATATCTTGACCATTCATTCAGAATGGGCAGTGATAAAAAGATTTTCAAGATGGCCACTGGTGTCCAAAATGGTTATCAGATTGTAAAAATTTTGTAGGATCAACTAAACTATAGGTGAAAACCTCATGGTAATATATGAATCTGTCCAGGAGAATCAGTGATAACAAGATTTTCAACTTATTGGGAAAAAAAAGCATATAGAGATACTGGATCCAAGATCTTTTGCATGACAGGTCGACATATTTCAATTAAACTTCAGTGACTGCGAGGCTGAAAAATTATAAGTCTTTGCTAATGTTATAGCCATCTACTGAAGAAAAAGGTTCTGAACTGTTCAAATAAAGCTGAATTATCAAAAAACTGTCACAGGGAACAGTATAACATTGGCAAGATCACTATAGTCTGACTTTATTTTCTGCATCATAATTAATATTTACAATAGCTGCTGGACACAACTAAAAGCTGAACTGGACACAACTAAAAGCATCACAGAACCAAGCTATGTAATCAATGATTACAGCTGCATTACTACACTGATAAAAAGTTCATAAAGTTTCATTAATTTTAGGACAGCAACATTTTACTTAACTTATTTTGTATACATCTTTCATCAAACTGTGTATTTTGTCAGAATAATTACTTTACTTGAATTAGTGGGTGTAACACTAGTAACATAGATGCAACCCATTAACAAGTTTCAAAATTCTAAAGTAAACAGTACCCAGTAAAATGAACTTTAAACATAAGATTTCAACAAAGTCTATTCAACATCAAATTCAGGTGACAGAGACCTCTTTTGCACTATCAGTTTAATACCTATCAAGGTACACTAAATTTAATGATTCTAGGAAGGGTAGTATGCATATAGCATGTACATAAATCTTTATGGTCATAAGCTAATAAACATAGACTCAGTAAAAGATGAAGTATTGGTCACACTATGATTCTTTAGTTGTAAGGGTGTGGGACTAACAGATGTGCATATCATTAGCAACTGCACAATTCTGGCATGATCAGTAACAAGAAGTACAAAATTTAATCCAAGTCTTTTCAAGCAACAAATATGAGTTATAATGACCTACTTCTACAATGTGGGCAAAGTGTTAATCAAAATGGATCCTATTCTCACACTTAATGATTCTAGACAGGATTGTATGTATCAAGCATGCCAACATCTTTACAGTCATAAGCAAATGCAAAACTGAACCCAAGGTAGAATTGTCAAATATAGGTCATGGTGACCTTTTTTGTAGAAGAGTCCAATAATAAAGATGTATACAGTTATCTAGTTTAATAATTCAACCAGTTTAAACACAATATTTACCCTGAGTCAGTGGAGCATGAAATATAGGTCACAGTGACCTAATGTTGTGATGAGGATATAGGGTCATCATTATTCATCCCTTCAGGTTTAATGATTTAGATCAACAGTAGTATACAGAAAGCAAAATATTTATGTGGTTATCAGCTAAACATAAAACCATAACTTTGCAAAATATGAACCGTAGGTCACAGTGATGTTTTTTTGCTGCAAGGATGTGGTACTAAAAGAGATTATACAATCAGCTAGTTTGAATTAAGCATGAATTTCAAAAAAAAACTTAAAACAACATTTAACAAAGGTCAGGGAAACATAAAATATGATTCACAGTAACCTATTTTTGTGATGAGAATGTAGTCAAGATACATCCCCTAAGCAATGATTCCCGAGATAACATCATGTATACAAGGTACCCAAAGCCTGGAGTTAAATACAAAAACTAAATCAAGAATATACAAGTAATGTAGAACATGTATGCACAAAGTTGGTAACTTGAGCTTCCTCACCATGGTCTTGGTGCTCTGAAGCTCACTAAAAACTGTTACCAAAGATACAGGAAGAATGGCCTTCATGTAGTGAGGCTGTACAAATGCATATACTTTTATATGTGCGGATCCCAACACCAATGCCTAGCGTAGTAAATAGCTCCCTCTACACTGTAGAGGCAAGTTAAAAATAAATATAAATCAAGATGTTTAACTGCAGTCAAGTAAAATATAGCTCCCGAGACATGGTAAAAATATTTCTTTACCCACTGAATGTACTCGCTTTTAAGTCAACTCAAACTGCAAACAATACAAATCCTGATCTACCATAGTATAATGCACCTGCAGACCAGGGTCTATGTTGTTTGTTCTACTGATTAAACCTAACAAACTGCACAAACCCAGTTCTGCCAGCACATAATGTGCCAGCATATCTGAGTATGTGCAGTATGTAGTTGGACTCGACTTATAAATGAGTACTGATGGCATTATAATGCTTGAAAGTTTTTTAAATACTACTATCATTTAAATAAAGTTCCCAATAATTATTAGGCTAACTTCTTCTCAGCTAATTAGAAGAAAATGACCTACCCTCAATCCTGGCCTGACAAGTTCATGAATCTTGAGCTGCATTAGATTGTGAAACCTGGGATGGAAGCGGTAAAGAGATCCATCTACAGCTATTGTTATACTTGGCTTGTTCAAGCGGTTAATGAGTGTAGCCAGACCAGCTGAAGCTAGGAAAGCAGCACGCGCAGAAACCAACGTACACACGTACTTCACAACTTTGCAGTCCTCTGATGTGTAATTTTGTATTCCTAGCTCATCAAGAACCTGCTTTGTGTTTCTGAAAAACTCATCGTGATCACTGAAATGGAAATTGAAATATATGCAACTGAAGTAGAAACTACTAAGACTGTTCAATACATTATGTAATCTACTATCTTTAAAAAGTGCTCAAAAGTTGATCATGTTTGAGTCATTAATCATAATCGACAGTTGCAACAAACCTATTAAATGTATAAATGTCAATGGGAGTTTGCTTTATGAAAGTATTGTATTTACAGACAAATTCACTCATTTAAGTTATTGTCACTGGAACCAATATTAGTTTCTTTTCTGGTGTATTTAGTTTTCTTTCATATGCAATTCTGAATCTAAATAAAATTTGTCTATGTGTCTATTTATACTTAAATTGAAGTTTTACCTCTCAACCTCTGATACATATTTGGTGTAGAAGCGCCCCCTGACAAAGAGTTCACATTCCCTGTCAATCCCTTGGAAGAGCAACCCTTCCATAGTAAGCCTCTCCAGAACCAGTCGGACTATCTCTCCCATGTACATCCCTGCAATCATCTTCTCCATTCTAGTAGAAAGAACAAGAGATGGTCCAATTGTGAGTTTTGAGTCTGGAATGTTAGCCACTGAGTTACCATGGCACCCACCAATACGACATAATGCATGTCACAAACAAAATAATTAAAAAATAATACCAAAGGGCATTTGTGTGTGTGTGTGTGTATATATATATATATATATATACCACACACACACCTGAATTTCAATGAAGATCTGGAGTAATTAAAACACAAACCTCGCAAAGGAGGAATACTACATTTCTGAATGTTTATAAAAGAGCATGTGCATCTAGAAAATAACAAAAGAAATGCAAGTGGTAATTCTGTGAAACACTGAATTGTGTATTATTTGGAGAATCACAAAAGCTTCAAAATTATAGACTAAAAAGAATGTATCCACATGAAATTGTACAAGAAATGTATCTCACACAGTGCAAAGTTACTTTCACTTTGATGGTTTTGATTAGTATTTTTACTGATCATGTACCTACAGAACTCTGTCTTCATAATTCATAACTCAAAAAGGCCAAGTTGAAAACCTTGTTCAAAATGATATGCATGACGAATGCTGTCAAATTTCATAACTTAAAATGGCCAAGCTGAAAACATTGTCATGAAGAACAATGTCAAAATTTCATAACTGAAAAGGGTCAAGTAGAAAACATTTTTCAAAATGATATGCATGAAGAATGCTGATAAATATCTTGCTGTTGATAATGCATTTGATTTATACATTGCAACATCAATCACAAATGAGACAGAAATATTATCTATATGAGTATTAATACTAAGTACAATTGTAAGAGTAACATGCTTTAAGCCAATATATAACTTACAGTTGTTTTCCTGGGTTAATGGAGAAATTATCAAGTTCCCTGTCATATTCTGTCCGAATAAAGTCTAAGCAACCATTATCCCCAAAGGCACCCCATTCTGTATTTATTAACATCTGCAACAAAAACAAGAACAGTTTTTATGGTAAACTGCAAAAGTACATGTTGCATTAAAAGCAAAGACTACATTGGTGCTTATCAAGTACTTATATATTCTAACCGGTCTGCAAACTTGATTATGATACATTCACAACTTTGATCCATTAATCATACACCAAAATAAACGGAATTAAGAGTTCTTTTAACAATACCGAAGATATACAAGATCCATCTTTTATACAGTTAGTATGAAAGTCAGAAAAACCAGGGAAATTCTTTTTCTTTTAAAATCTAACCCTATGCAAAATACGGAACTGCAGTGTGCCACATTTGGAAACCACTGGAACTTATGAAGTTTGGGAATGACCAATGAGTAGCAAATGAAAACATGTTTGTTTTTTTCATCACTCTTCTGTCAGTCCTTGTTTCTAATATCACTGATGTGATCTAAATGGCAGCTATTGGTACACATTGTAAGTATGATCCACTGGCTGGCAATCAAAGCTGAGAATAAGTCCTATGATTCAAAGTTGAGAATAAGTCCTATGATCAAAACAATCATCAAAATAGCCGAAGTGGTCTGAATATACTGCGGTTCCTCTTTTGTTAAGAAATTTCAGGCGAAGGAAACATAAGATTTTCTATAAATTATTGTGTCTGCGTACAACTTCTGCACATTTTTGCCTTGCAACAATATATAAGGTGATCTGAATGAGAATAATGATGTGTCTGAAACAGTTGGACTGGTCTCATTCTTCAACAAGTTTCCATTCAAAGTTTCCATGCTTTAAACAGTACTTACAACATGTGGTATCAGTCATATCCTAAAAGCTTCGATTACTTTTTGGGTTACATAAAATGGAATTGTTTTTCCTCTTTTACTAAATTATGAAATTATCTTGCATCCAAAATTGTATGAGAGTTGAACTGACACAAGGTATGACTTCAAAACTTACCATATTAAAAAATAAAGTAAATAGGTCTTCTGAATACATTTATAATAATATATACAACGAATCCCACTTTAAACCAACCACTGTAATATTTGTTCTAACAAGTCTGCATCATTGTTTATCTATATATTATACAAGTGCCATGATGTATCCTATGCTTATTTCTCAGAGAATGATACGAGATGTGGTGTTCAGTACAAACAAGAGTTCAAGTATAGAACATAAAATCAACATGTTTAACATCATTAAGTTTTAGCATTGTCAGTAATTTTTGGATAATGTGTGTGCATGTGTGTGTCTGTCTGTCTGTCTCTGTATTGTATGTATGCATGCATTTACATATTTGCTCCTAACTGAAACTGTATTTAATGAAACTCAGTGATAAACCTAGATTAAGAATAAAATGTGCTGCAGGGGATGGGGGTGCATGGTAATAATAATTTACCTGATCGGGATGATCATACTCCCCCTCCCATACTCCAACATTCTTTAGATTCTCCATGTAGCATGCATTGCAACCCGTACCTGTAAAATACGAATACAGTGTCATTATTTTCAGATTATGAGGAGGACATACTTGTCTTGTTCTTCTCAGTATCTGTATTTATTCTTTTTTTTAATCAATAATACAACAACAGAATGAATAAATCATGAATGAAAATATAAACAAAAGATAGAGAAATAGTAAACAACCCAACGAAGTACTAAAAGCCATCAGAAAATCAAAATGTCCATAATACTGATATAATATTATTTATTGAAAGAAAGTCGTGTAAAGTATAAAAGGGGAATTATAACAGTAATATTGACAAAAATGTTTTCCAAAGCCAAGTTTCATTGTCCAAAACATTGATGATATTTGCCTGTTTACTTAGTGTGATTACAATCGTGTTGGAAATACCGTGTTCAAGATAACCTCATCAGTACGTATAGTTCTCACTCATAATAAAACATACTGGATATCTCAATGGTAAAATCCTATGTTAAAAAATCTGACGAGAATAAGGGTCAGTATAGTGCCAATAAGCTCAACCAGTCAGATAGAAGACCACCTTAATATATGTGGATCTAGATCATAGTAATATTCCTTCAAGAACTTGATAATTTAGGTCTACATGTATTGATCAAGTGTAATCGAAACTGGATCAGAAATACAGTCTCTAGAGTGGTTACAAGTCCATCCAATCAGATACAAGGTCACATCATTAATATCCGTGGGTCTCGCACATTATCTAATTTGCGCGAGATCTTTATCACATGGAATCAGATCACAATAGTTCTGGTTCAGTACCAGTAGTCCCAGTCTAATTTTAGAGCACTTTTTTGCTGCCTCTTTTCGTGGTGATACAAGAGTTAGATTTAGGCATTCTTGGTATGGATTTAAAGGTAATTGTTTATTCTTTAGAATATGAGCTTATGGTGTGGCTGTCTGTGTGCATTTCAGCGACAGTATACAGTGAGTAATAATGTCTTGGTGAAGTGTCATTTGTGATCCACTGCATGTTGGTTTGTTTGCAGTCCATCCTCTCAAAGAAATGCCGGTGAACATATGACAAAAACTTCACCGTGAAGTCATCTTTGAAGGTATTTTAGATTAACATATGATTTATACTGATTGTCACACAGTGGAAAGTTCAGTACTGAGAAACAAATGTGGAGAATATATAGTAAAATTGTGTTCTGGGTCCATTTAAGGCTGTTTTCAAAATCTGATCAAAACTGGACAAGAAATATAGCCTCCATGATTGTATCAAACTCTGCAAATCAGATGCAATATAAAACCTCATTAATACTTATGGATCGCAGTCATTACCACACTGTAAATCAGAGGCAATATAACCTCATTAATACTTATGGATCGCAGTCATTACCACACTGTAAATCAGAGGCAATATAACCTCATTAATACTTATGGATCGCAGTCATTACCACATTGCAAATCAGAGGCAATATAACCTCATTAATACATATGGATCGCACTCATTACCACACTCATCTTAGGTCTTGATAAACCCTCAATTCAAGTTTCATCAAAACTGTATCAGAAATATGGCATTCACGGAGAAACAAGCTCAGCCAATCACATGCAAATCACCTCTGCAGTATACATGAATCGTGCTCTCTAAATCCTGTGAGCTCTTGATGATATGGTTCCATATTCCAGATTTAATCATATTTGAGAAATATTATTTTTGGAACTAGACAGAAGGATCACTTTTTGCCAGACTGACTTGTCGTTGGTCTCAATGGTAAGGTGTGGTTTTTGTGGGGGGTGGATTGGTTTTGTTTTGTTTTTTGCTGGGGGTGGGTGGGGTCCATTCAGCTCAGTTTCTCTTATGCTACCAAATGAACATTCATGACTCTCAGTGTGTTGGATTTTGTTCTGTTCAGTGCTTTACAGAACAACATGAATGTTATTAAGTACAGAAGTAAAATGCTTTGCACAGGGAACCATTGTAGACCCGATAGTAGGATTGAACCCATTACATTTCTGTCTCCAAGTCAGGCAAAGTAAGCCACTGTGTGTATTCTACTTTTCACGCTCCACCGATTGCATTCCATTTTGCATTCACCAGTTTCCTTGGCAATGTGGTATATTCAATTACGAAATCTGATGGATGTAATTGTCCTCGAGTTATATGGTACTTACCTACTACAAGCAAACGTAGGTCACGACAGCCAACTTTGTGTGGAGTATGTCATGGCAGAACAGGCAAGACGTAGATTTCGATGGGATTATCATCTTCACTAGCCAAGGTTCCGATATATTGAACCTTGGCTAGCGAAAATGTGGGATTATTGATAAGTGCATTTTTTTCAACTGGCATTTATAAGCCTATAAACTCATCGCTGTTAATGAGGTCGAATTTATGATTTATTTCAAAAGAAGCAAATTCTGATATCATAACAATTTTTAAAAAAACAGAAAAACATGCATCAAGGATCGAGTTAGGGACCGACCAATTTATTTGTTTTTGGAGGGGACATTTACTGTGAATTCATGATGAGACCATTTCTTCCTTTTTACCATCAAGTATTGAAACTATCTCTGATGTTCTCAATCAATAACAAGATTTACGACTTGCCTGCTGTGTGGTACACAAACTGAAAATCAGCTTGGCATATATTTTGATTTAGGACAAAGTGAACATCATCAGAAGTCTTTTGGTGAAAACCCAATGTCATAAATATCATCCATTCACGTGGAGTAGTGACAAGATTTAACTTTATTATCAATATCTGACTACCCAGGAGTAGCTAAACAAGATTTTAAAGATGGCTGCTGTGGTGGCTATATTGGACTTCAGATTGGTACCATTTTCATTAAAGACCAATCCAGACATCACAATAAGTCTTTTGGTTATTATTATCATGTGCAGTGTGTGCTCAGCCATTTAACAGCATCATCATCAGCAACATGCAGAGCCTGCAATCCACCAGGGAACTTTGTCAGTGGACAGTTGTTCACAATGTGTGACATGGTCTGAAGAGCTCCACAGCAACAGGAAGAGTTAGTGGCCTGGCCTCATCGGACAAGGTTGACTGCACAACGACCCTGTCCTCTCCGAAAGCGGTTCAGTGTGGTCCACAGATGATGTGGAAGGTTGAAGCCAGGAGGGCAGACAGATGGTTCAGCTGTGAGAGTGTGGTTTACAACATCTGTTGAAGACCACTCAATGCTCCATCCTGAAATAGCTGTCATATCCTCTGGCATCGGACCTAACCAGTTTGGGCATTTCGAAGTCAAGCGGACTGCTGGATGTGAGGTGATGTCCATGTACAGTGGAAGTTTCTCAGTGGCATAGACCTTAGCCAACACTTTTGTGGTTGCTTCCTGGCAATGCAGATGTGGAGGAAGAATACTGCTGAGTACTGGCAGCCATGGTAAAGGAGTAGGACGTAGTGTTCCAGAGATTATGTGCATTGTTGTATTGAACTGGACATTAATTAACTTAGTATGGGATGATCGAGCCCAGACAGGAGCGCAATGCTCGGTTGTCAAATAACAGAGGGCCGGTGCTGATGTCTTGAGTGTCTGAGCACTAGCACCCCAGGTTGAGCCAGCCAGTTTGCGGAGTAGGTTGTTTCGAGTGCTAAGTTTTGCTGCAGTTTTCTTCAGGTGGTTGTAGAATGTCAGTGATCTGTCCAGAGTCACACCAAGGTATGTTGGTGCCGGGTCATGTTTTATTTGCTGCCCACTGAGGAGGATGCAAAGCTCACGGTTCGCATTTGCATTGTTAAGGTGGAAGACACTGGAGACTGTCTTTGTTGCACTTCACTGTAGACACCATTTCTTGAAGAAGTCCGTCATATCCTCCAGGACCTTATTCAGTACCCCCTCAAGCTCAGCAAATAAGCGACTTGGGTTCCCGAGAGCAATGTCATCTGCATACATGAATTTGCATGACTGTGTTACAGATAGGTCATTGATATAGACATTGAACAAACTTGCTGAAAGAACAGACCCTTGTGGAAGTCCATTAGTCTGATGCCTCCACGAGCTGCAGTTCTCTTTGATGTGCACTCTGAAGTGCCTGTTGCGAAGGAACAATTCAACAGTCTCAACTATCCAGCGTGGCAATACTCTGAAAATTTTTAACAGCAGCCCTGCATGCCAGACCGTGTCATATGCTGCTGTTAGATCTAGAAAAACACCTCAGTTTTAAGGTTCCTTTGAAACCCGTTTTCAACAAATGTTGTCAGGGCAAGGACTTGATCACAAGTGCTACGGCCATGCTGACGCCTGCCTGCTCAACAGTTATGATACATGTATTCTCCAAGTCAGGACCAATTCTTCTGGTAAAACCCTAATGTTAATATGACATTCTGTGCAAGTAAAGTTGTGATAAGAAAATTTCCAATATGGCTGCCATGGCGGCTATACTGGATGTCATATTGGCATAATTTGATTTAGAACCAGCTAGAAAACACATGAAGTCTTTCGTCAAAACCCTATATTGACAAGACCATCCTTTCAGGATGGATAGCGATAACAAGATTTTCAAGTTTGTCACTGTGACAGCCATATCTGATGACAGATTGGCATCATTTTCATTTAGGATGAACTAGATAGCATAAGAAGTCTTTCAGTGAAAGCCCCATGTTGATGTGACCTTCCATTCAGGAGAAGGAGTAGTGATATAGCGAACATAATGGGCTCAGATCAGCACCAGTTTCATTTAGAACCAATTAAACATCATAAAAAGCATTTCTGTGAAAACCCCATGATGATATGATCATCCAATTTGGATATGTTGTGATGGTAAAATTTTTAAGATGGCTGCTGTAGAGGTCATATTGGACATCAGATCAATTTTTATTCTGGACAATAAAAAGTCTTACAGTAATAACAAGAACATCTATCCACAAGAGGCAATTAGAATATTTTCAAGATGATTGCCCTACCATGATAAACTTCAGATAGCTGCCATTATAATGTACGATCAACTATATACTACATGAGAAGTAATTAGCGAAAACCTCATTTTCATATATTCATCAATTCAGAAGAAGTGGCGATAACAAGATTTTCAAGATGGTCACTGCAACGGTCAAATTGGATTCATATCTGTGCCATTTTCATTTAAGACCAACCTGATATCAAAAGAAGTCATTCAGCGAAAACCTAATGCTAATATGACCATCCATTCAGAATGGGTAGCGATAACAAGATTTTAAATATGGCTGTCAGGGCGGCCAAACTGAATGTCAGATAGGCATGATTTCCATTTAAGGCCAACTAGACATCACAAGAAGTCTTCAGTGAAAACTGCATACTGATATGATCTTCCATTCAGGAGGAATATCGATAAAATGTTTTTCATTATGACCACTAAGACGGCCTTACTGGACGTCCGAGAAACACCACTTTCATTTAGGACCAGCTAGACCGGGGGTCGGCAACCTTACTGGTGGCACGCGCTCGTTCATTTTGTAATTAATCCTGAAAAAAGTGGCACGCTATGTAAAATAGGTTGCCGACCCCTGAACTTGACCATAGGCTGATTTGTGTATGTAAAGTCTCAAGACAATCCTCCAAGTACTGTAGGAGGAGAAGCAATAACAAACTTATGCTATCGGACGGACGACAGACCATCCCATAAGTTCTTCTGGTTGATGACCAGCAGAGCCCCTCCCCCGAAAAAAAAATGTCGGCTCTCAAATAGCTTGAAACAATATTTTTACAGTAACTTACAGCAAACAAAATCTATTAGATATTATTACATTTGATGAAACAAAGAAATTATATTGTGTTTTATTTTGTTTGTTTGTTTGGGTTTTTTTTTTTTTATTTTGCTTAAAACAAAACCGTAGACACCCCTCCATACATCCTTAAGAGACCGAGAAATATACTGCGTAAACAGTGACGAAATCTTCATGAACGCAGTGCTTCGAGACATAAATTAATATTTTGATACGTGATCTCTGCCATGCAAGAAAATGCTCCCCTTAAAGAAAGCCCCTTGTGAAATGATTAAATGATCAATACTATGCACCTGAACATCGCATCAATTTATAGCTTACTTTCACACACCATCTCCGTTTCAGTTTCATTCATAGGAGCGATAAGTGGCAACATGTTTACCAAATTCTTATTTTCCCCCATACAGAACCTCAATGGTTCAGAATGTATAACGAAGGTAATGTCAAACGATCCATAAATATGCCGGTCTATTCTGGCTAGGTCAGTTTAGCTAGGGGCTGTCAAAGGGAATTGGAACGGTTACAAGAGGTTCTGCGGAGGGTGAAAACACAATACTACTAAGCCATTGCTGTGTAATCGAAACAATTCGATTAAAGATTCAAAGACTAATTCTTTGACATGTTTACAAACAAGCAAAAACCAAAACGGTCAAAAAGAAGTGAAAACTCAGAAAAGAATAAACTAAATGTAACAGAGTAAACAAATGAATTAGGGGCTGATCATTTTTGTTGAGGGCGGCAGAATCTTTTGTGAAAAAAAAAATATGGCCAAAAATGCTTGAAAAACTACTTGATCTAATTTTGAAGGAACTATTATTAAACACTAATTTAACTAGAAAAAAAAAATATTGTCGTGAGATTACAGAAAAATATAATTATATCCTTTGTCCTAAAGAAAAATCCCACACTACCCATTCTCCCCCGAAAATGATATGGTCGGTACCTAATGAATAAATTAATAAATTATTGAATGGAACAAGGAATGAATGGGAAATTTTTATAGCTGGGCACAAAGAAAAATTTTGTACCGTACTTCTGAACATACCGCGTGACGTACAACGGTATATCGCAATTACGTTAGAGACAATAAGTTTCATGTTGGTTGCAGGGGCCCGATAATTGTTTTGTCTGAAATTGTCCTTCGGTTAATAGCTGGAAAAAAATCTCTGATTTAAGACAGATTAACATCATATTATATTATCTGAAAAAATTATGAGATTAAAAAAACAACTAAATTCAAAGAAAACCGCCCCCCCCCCCATAAATGGTCGGTACCTTATAACTCATAGTAAGTGAATTCTGCCATATGTATGATCATTGTTGTACATGTAATCTAAACTTTGTGTCTAAAGTGGGATGGTTAAGCTTACACCACAGCTGACACCTGCGAGTACATTGTGCTGATTCGAGATGGTACGTTGGTAAAAAAAAAAGAAAAAAAAAAGGGAGTGTTGACAAAACAAGGGAGTGTTGACACTGAACATTACAATTTACTAGCCACTGTGTTTATTAATAGGCAGGGAAACTTTGAATGGGATGCCAACACCCGGGCAAGATATTTACCAGCAAACATGAAATACACTTACCCCAAACACGACAAAATATTTCCTAGACTTTAGAAATTACGTAAAAACTCAAACATAAAATAAACGTTCTTCTGAAATTCTTGGGCGATTCAGTCGAACAAAAACTATGTATGTGCTTAACACATTAACAAATGCTACTAAATAACTAAAAATTTCCTGTTTCAGTTTGTTCTTTTAATCCGAAATTTTTTCCGTAAGTTGGGTTTGCTATGAATACCTTTTACAGCATTCCATTTGGCCACCACGTGTCAACCACGTGATTAAAGGCTCATAAAATAAAAATAATTATATTTGCAATATTTAAAGTTAATTTATATACAACTGTTTTGTAAAAAAATAATAATATATATATATATATATATATTGGAATTATTTAATCATGAAAAATGAAAACATACTGAATATATCATTAAAATCGTAATAAGATTACTCGGGAATTTCTGTACATTCCTTACTGACGAAAAACTGAAAAAGAACCGTGGTATGTTCCATGGGGAAAATTTACCGAGGTAAACCGGTATACCGGTAATACCGCGCACCTTTAGTAATTTCCATTCAAATGGCAACAAGAGAATGTGACAAAGCGCCACCTTTATGACTGTGATATACTTCTCATACCTCTACATGGCGGGGGGGGGGGAAACTTCACTAATTTTGGTAAGTCTTCTCGTGCCCAAACATCTCTACTATATTAATGAAATTACTTCACAATCTATTGTATAAAGTCCCATTATGTTATTTCCATGACAAAGTAAATACACTTAACAGCAATTAGCTGAATACAAATTTTTCAAAGCTTATGTTAGTTTTAATGGAGTGTGATTTTAGTAAATTTCTCAACTGCCGTGAGCAATGGCGGGCCGGATAGAAATGTTTGACGGCCAGACATGACTACCCCTGCTCAGGCAGCTACTGAGACTGAACTACCCCAGCGTGACGGGAGGAGGTCAGACGGGAGGGGGTCGGGCGGGAAGGGGTCATGCCATTAACGAGGTGATAAAGCACATGTAAATCTAATCGAGGATAAGGGAGTCCCATAAACCTGCTCAATGTTGCCATTTAAATACGATCGTGACATTTACAAGAAACGACCAGTATAGAGAAGAGTCTGAAGAAAGTTAATATTAAGTTTGTGTAAAGAAAGACAGACAGATAGTCAGACAGACAGCTACTTAGATTCAAAGAGCAGAATGGTTTAACTGAAAGATTCTTACCTAGTATAATGCCTATTTCACAGTCTCTGTCATTATGGGCAGCTGACATCAAAGTGCCGACAGCGTCATTAACTATAGCCACAACCTCTACATCCATATTCTGTAATAAACAAATACACAGAAACCAATCACCATGCAAATATAAAATTAAGCACATTGTTTATTTAATTTGAATATTTAAAATGTGATTTTGTGTAGTGCAGAAATGTAATTTTTGAGAGGTTGATATTAAAAACAAAATAAATAAATAATAATACACGTAAATGGTTCAGTGGAATCATCAGACCATGTGACTGGCAAAGGAAAACAAAATCACGAAGAAAAAAGAAATGTGGAAGACAAAAGAAATTAGCAACTGAAAATAAAAAATCACACAAACTCCGCACAACTGAGTAAAATAACAATACCGGCATTAGTATTCTTTTATTTATGTCCTTGAAAAGAAACAAAACTTTTACATACTTCATAAAGGCAAACTAGTTGTAACCATGCAATAAAGGAAATCATATTTTAATATGAAGTGTTCATACAGTTTAAAGTTTACTTCCTACAGTTACGTCTAAAAAATCTTTATGACAATGTATGCATGTATGTTTACATTAGATAAACTAGCTCGAAGTACGAGCCGGATTCTCATTCATAACTAGGTATGTCTCGTTACTTGTTGGACACGTGACCACAACAAAGGGAGAACGTTTCGATGTTTGTTAAGTAAATTATGAAGACATTTTATGCTACAAGAAGAACGCAACAGGGAAATGATCCACAGATAAAACGTGGAGTTGGAAATGAGTTGTTACGACTACATAATGCTAAATCTCTCCTGAAAAATGCTAAATTTCTCCTCAAAATGTGTTGTTACTATTGTACAGTGCTAGATTTCTCCAGAATCGTTCACTGAAATTTCAAATAGCAACAGTTCTATCCACGAGGAAACCATTTTTTCAAACGTTTCCCGCAGGATGATACAAAAAATGAAGAAAAAACAGCCAACATCACTAAAGCAAAAACAAAATTTAATGATATGCAAAACAATTTTAAAAAAAGACGAAAATGAAACAAGAACAAAACTAACAAAGGAAAATGTATATAATTAACATACTTTCTTCCTAATGACTCGTAATATTGAGATAATGTTTTAGAAGACCTACCGATTTCCGCTTTAAAGCTTCATGAAGGAGTTTACAAATGTCCTCCCCAACAACCCCTTCACACCGGAAACCCTTCGTCCACTTGGACAACCGGGCCTGATTGAGGTCCTCTTGCTTACATGGGAAAGAGAACGTGAACCCTAATGGGAGCTTTATTCCCTTTAGGTTGTGTTGCTGGGTGAATTTAATGATGCAATCGGCTATATGGTCAAAAAGCTGAAAAAGATGAGGTTAAAATATCCGTTCATTTAAAATTATAGAAATTTTAAGCATTTAAACTGAATTCTATAGTACTGAAATATCAGGACTTCTTTTCTAAACACGTACTTTATGTCGATTATACGACACGTACTTTATGTCGATTATACGACACGTACTTTATGTCGATTATACGACAAGTTCTGACAATTCTACAATATACTCTACAGTTCTGGTGCTCTATATGGTGATGGACGGCAACAACTTTTTTTTTTTGCATTTGACTGATTCTTTATCAATGACTAGGTCGAAAATTGGTATCTGTTCCGTGTTCTAGCATTTTATAGTTCTGCAAGTTTACAAACTTTTCTTTAAAATTTAATTAAGTCAAATGTTCGCGTTATTTGAGCATTACATCGAAAAAGGAGAACCCGAAGGAAAAACCTAACCTTGTTAAAGAAATTCTTGTCGTACCGGTAATGCTACTTCCACTGTTTGCAAAAAAGCCTAACCTATACTCATTTGCACAGAATTTGTTTTTCTAATAAAACCAACAACTACAAACTTTCCTAAAATTTTTGCTTTAACTTAAGGTATGCTAATTATAAAACCAAATTAAATAAAAGTCAATGGGTGTTTTAATAATCAAAGTTACTATATACTCTCTATAGCTGAGTACAACTTACAGTCACAGGTCAGTGTGTATGCACAGCCTTATTGTATTATGTCGCCATGTAGTCACAACCCTGTGGTAATATCACTGAGTAGTCACAAACCTATGTAATATGTCACTGTGTAGTCACAACCTTATCATAATATGTCACTGTGTACATATATCCTTGTGGTAATATGTCACCGTGTACTCACAACCTTGTGGTAATATGTAACTGTGTAGTCACAACCTTATAATATGCCACTGTGTACACATATCCTTGTGGTAATATGTCACCGTGTACTCACAACCTTGTGGTAATATGTAACTGTGTAGTCACAACCTTATATTAATATGTCACTGTGTAGTCACTTCCTTGGGCTTTTTTTCTTTCTTTCTTTTTTTTTTACAGGAAAACTTTGTGATGTTAAAACTTTAGTAAAGCAACAGCGTTTCACTCGTGTCTCCTCATAATTTAGTAGTCAACATTATGGAACTTGCTATTCACATTCCTTTGATAAAGAAATTAAGAGAAGTACATCCAGGAATCTCAAAAGCGGACACAATCTACGTCAGGACAATTATTTATCCTCGTTGACAAATGCGGACCCATGAACTATTAATTTAAAACTGCGTAAATAGCATTCGTCATGGGAGGCAATCAAATCACGAAACAAAAAGAGTTTCACTCACAAATAAATGCCAGTATGGTATTTCGAGCGAGGTCTGTGAAATCTAACTTTAATAGCATTGGCTGACATTTCAGACTCTGATTTTCATTCCAAATTTACTAAAATAATTTGTGCACTTTGTTTGACTACAACTTATTTGTGTTGAAACTAATAAACTGTTTCGAATTGAAAACAAAACATAATTTATCGTATAATATTAGCAAACAGTATGAGGGAAACGCACATTTTTCCTGCCACTGTTGGAAATTACTCATCATGCTACGAGTTCACCACTCATTTTGACGCTAGTAAATCGCTGTCTTGACCATTATATGCTTGGATATAACATTTAAAGGGATGTTTTTGAGTAGGCTTAAGAAAATCGTAGTATATGCAAAATGGGCTCATACTGTTTTTTTTATTTATTCCTCTCTGTCCGTCTGTCCATCTGTCTATCCGTTCTTTTGTTTAGACCAACCTTACCTGTGTTCCCGTCCCTAACATGACCCTCTGAGGAATCAGGTATGTTCTGCTCTGAATATCGACGTCTCGCCCATCTATCTTAACCAACAATACACGAAAATTCGTTCCTCCCAGGTCAAGAGCAAGGAACTGACCTTTTTCTGCAACGAATGACTTTATATTAATAAATTTGTGTCTTGATTTGCATAACACAAACAAACAAAGCAACCAACTTCAAACTTCTGAGTAAAACTGCCTCCTATAATTTTCACATAATCTTTGAATCAATATGAGGGTGAATGTACTAAAACCTTGCAATTTTCAGGCTAGACTTTTCTGCATTTTAAAAAACTATAGGGTATAATTTTGAAACAGAAAATATGGGCACTGAAAAAAACAAAAAACAGAAAGTTTGCTGAGGTACTTGTTCAAAATAAATCCCCAAACCAACACTACTTAGTAATCTGAGGTTGAAGGAAATACACTCTTATAAAGATCGCGTGTAGACAATGAAAGAGTAGACAAACATGTGCCATGGTCAACACAAGGCCTCTTAGCATACGAATGCCTGAGCAGAATTCTGGACTAAAAATCAGGACTCAAATTTAGAGACCATATTTTCAAGAATTATTTTTAAAAAAATTGAAAATAGTTGAGCTCAGAAAAGTAAGACGAAGCATTTCGTTGTTTATATCATTTTTAATACGTTTTTGAAGTTAAACTTTAGGAGTCTGTAGTCGGAGTTCAGTACTTTCAAAAGACAAATCGTGACTACTGGGTAGGAATTCATAAAATTCTACGATAATTACAAAAATACTAAAATTTTATCTTGAACGTAGTGTGATGCTACTCCGAAAGGTGTACACTCAGTAACTTTCCAAATCTATTTAAAAACGTATAATTCAGACTGCTTTTCCAAAGTAACAGAAGCGAGATCCTTTAATTTTCAAAACTGCTCAGATTATCAAGAAAATTATAACGTTGAGTATTAAATAAAACCGGCCATCTTGCCCGGAAGATTTCAAATGCAACCATAAACAAGGATCAGCTTCGACTAAACTCTGTGCGTCTTCCCATAATCTGAAAATCGATAGAATTTAAACCACGATATTGAAGAACAATATCTATTTCTTTTACTGTATTCATTGTTATAGGAACTTTGGTCCTGGAACAAACCATCAACGTGCAAATAAATTTAATTGTTAACATCTAGAATAGCAAATGAATGAATTTACTAGCCAACTTTTGTTTTATGGAAATTTTAAATTAAGAGATAATTATTTTTTGCCGTCATTTGTTATAAAGGTTGTAAATGCTTGATAATCCTCCGCTTTCAGGCTTGTTGAGTACCTTTTTTTAGAGTTTGTGTATGCGTGTGTATCATCTGATAACCACGCGTTGGCGTACGCACGTGTATCATCTGATAACCACGAGTTTGTGTCTGCACGTGTATCATCTGATAACCACGAGTTTGTGTCTGCACGTGTATCATCTGATAACCACGCGTTTGTGTTTGCATGTGTATCATCTG